>JBBPBX010000882.1:68527-89232 GCA_038048925.1 Garcialebias charrua
TATATATTTATTTATTTATTTATTTATATATATACTGTATATATACTGTATATACAGGTAGTCCCCAACTTACGACGGAGTTCCGTTCCTACGTTGCGTCGTAACTCGAATGTCGACGTAACTCGAAACATACGTCCAAACTGCACCTTATACGTACAGTGCTGTATTTTACCAAACACTTAGCCTATCCTAACACAGTACCCTACATAATTATCAAAAAACACATACATTTCAGAGCCATAATGAAGGAAAAAAAGAGTTAATTTCCTACTCTGGACTGCTGGTGAAGCCATTTCCTCCGTTTCTCCCTCCCTCCTCCGGATTCTCCATTCGTTTACGTTGTAAAACCGCCGTGCATAAAACAGCTACTTTTCCACAGCTGCTGCCTGTCCAGCTTGGAGCTTATTTTTATTTATATAGCGCTTTCCAGCCCCCTGTGAGGAGCCCCAAAGCGCTTTACAATACCAACCATCCACCCATTCATACACACATTCATACACCGGTAGCGAGCTCCAACAAGTTTTGTTTTGTTTTTTGAATGTCCAGAGGACCAGACTGAGCTTTGGGACTGAAGGCAAACGCTATATCCATTGACCTATCCAGGCACATCAGTTTGGGTTGGTCAACTTCTTATTTAAAACGAACCGCCCCCCATAAAATTCTGGCTACACCCATGCATGTGCTTTGTGGACTTGGAAAAGGCATTCGACCGCGTCCCTCGGGGGGTTCTGTGGGGGGTACTCCGGGAGTATGGGGTACCAGGCCCTTTGATAAGGGCTGTTAGGTCCCTGTACGACCGGTGTCAGAGCTTGGTCCGCATTGCCGGCAGTAAGTCAGGCTCGTTTCCGGTGAGAGTTGGACTCCGCCAAGGTTGCCCTTTGTCACCGATTCTGTTCATAACTTTTATGGACAGAATTTCTAGGCGCAGCCAAGGTGTTGAGAGGATCCGTTTTGGTGGCCTTAGAATCGCTTCTCTGTTTTTTGCAGATGATGTGGTCCTATTGGCTTCATCAGTTCGTGATCTACAGCTTTCGCTGGAGCGGTTTGCAGCCGAGTGTGATGCGGCCGGGATGAGGATCAGTTCCTCCAAATCCGAGGCCATGGTCTTGAGCCGGAAAAGGGTAGCATGCCCTCTCCGGGTCGGGGAGGAGGTCCTGCCCCAAGTGGAGGAGTTTAAGTATCTCGGGATCTTGTTCACGAATGAGGGAAAACTGGAGCGTGAGATCGATAGGCGGATAGGTGCAGCGTCCGCAGTGAAGCGGGCGCTGTACCGGTCTGTCGTGGTGAAGAGAGAGCTGAGTCAAAAGGCAAAGCTCTCAATTTACCGATCGATCTACGTTCCCACCCTCATCTATGGTCATGAGCTTTGGGTTATGACCGAAAGAACAAGATCTCGGATACAAGCGGCTGAAATGAGTTTTCTCCGCAGGGTGTCTGGACTCTCCCTTAGAGATAGGGTGAGAAGCTCAGTCATCCGGGAGGGACTCGGAGTAGAGCCGCTGCTTCTCCACATCGAGAGGAGCCAGTTGAGGTGGCTCGGGCATCTGGTTAGGATGCCTCCTGGACGCCTCCCTGGTGAGGTGTTCCGGGCATGTCCCACCGGGAGGAGACCCAGAGGAAGACCCAGGACACGCTGGAGGGACTATGTTTCTCGGCTGGCCTGGGAACGCCTTGGGATTCCCCCAGAGGAGCTGCTCCAAGTGGCTGGGGAGAGGGAAGTCTGGGCCTCCCTACTTAGGCTGCTACCCCCGCGACCCGACCCCGGATAAGCGGACGAAAATGGATGGATGGATGGATGGATGGATATATATATATATATATATATATATATATATATATATAGGAACCTCGAGGTACGACACCTGCGACCTACGGCAACTCAGACTTACGATTTTATCATATTTAATAAAAATATGATTAAAAAAAAAATATATATATATTATTATTATTTTTTTTGTGTGTTTAAAAGTTATTAATTTCATGTGTATAGCACTTTGTTGCAGCTGTGGTTGTTTTAAATGGCTTTATAAATAAAGTATAATTATTAATTTTACGTTTTGATAAGAAATTAATCGTATTTACGCAACTTCCGGTTTCCGCTCGCCACTTCCGGTTGCCATTTTACAACTGTACTGCGGTCAATGGAGCTCCGGAGGCTACTGTCAGCTGGCTCCGTGTGCCCGATCAGGGTTGCCTCATACGGATAAATGAGCTGGAAACACTCGGTCAACTCTGTGGACGTCTCAGGTCCGGAGGAGCAGCCGCGGATCGCCCCGCGATCGGCGGCCACAACGCCGCCCGACATGCTAACGACAGCAGCTAACAAAGCAGCTAACACAGGCGAAGACACCGAGCCGACATGCCGCGGAGGATCCATCTGCGGCCGGGAGCTCGCCGCAAATGTCCGCCTGGCAGTCGGGGCCACCGGCTCAAAGTAAGACATTATATTTTTTATTTTTTTGTGCAGTTCTGTGCGTGTTTATGGCCTTAGTATGTCTGCTTGTTCAGTCTCATGCCATTAAATATGTGTGCGGCGCTCCGTTAGCGGTATAACCGCGACCTATGTCAGAAACGCGGACCTACGATAGGCATGTGTTTTTGGTCCGCGAGGTACGACAAAATCGACCTAAGTCACACACGTAGGTCCCTATCCCTGACGTAACTCGAGGGTTTGCTGTATATATATATATATATATATATATATATATATATATATATATATATATATATATATATATATATATATATATATGTATATATATATGTATATATATATATACAGTTAACTTCTAAAGGGGAACTGGGAGCGCTGGATTCAGTCCTTTTTTTATTTGAGGTTTAAGCAACAGAAACACAAACCTTCTCTAAGTCGAAGACAAACATCGACACAGTTGAGACGTGTTTATTTTCCTGCGTGCATCTGTTTACCCAGAGCGTCTTCATGTGACTAAATATTAATGACATCCTGTTTGTAGGACATCTGCAGGCCTTCGTTCACCAGGTGCGTCTACCTGCTGAGGCGACTCCCTGCCAGCCGGACGCTCCCTGCGGATCAGACCGTTCTTCTTCGTCCATGTTTCACCGATGTCTTCCTCAGCTTCAGCCTGCAGGCAGAAAACAAACAGCGTTAAAGACTTCCTGATGTTCCACATGATGCTCAGAACATCACAGCTGTCCAGGACGGGCTGCTTCAAGTTGAGTCTGAATAATTCAGCCCTTTCTGATGGTTGTCATTAAACGCTTGTGGCGTAAATGTCAGCTGCTGCGTCATGCTCATAATAATAATTAATAAGACACTTTCTCAACAATAATTCAAGTAGGGTTATAACTCCACGCGCACACAGTCTGTTCATAGAATTGAAAAAGCCCTCTAGATAGAGGTCGAAACGTCTTCTGTAACAAATAAAGTCCAGTTGATCTTGTATTGAACGCTTTTTTTGATTTGATCATGTCCTGGACAACTGAGAATCTTCACCAGCAATATTTCAAGTAAATAAACTATTGAACTTGTTTAGAAACTTTATAATCATGTGAATTGTATTTTCTTTGAACGTGGAGTTTCATAATAAAGTTTATGTTGTGTCTACGCATGAGAGGAGCCTTTTATTGTTTCACTGTGGCTAAAAGTGAACAAAAACTTAGAGCTTGAAGTTGTCACAATGATGAAGGTGAGAGGAACTTTTGTCGTTTAACTTTAAGCAACAATAAAAAAATAAATGAAACGTTCAAAACAATGGCTGACAGAAAGGTGGACTCTGTCTCGTTTGAAACCATGACTGAAACTCTTTTTTTTATGTTTGTCCCTAAAAATATCGACCAACATAACCTGAAAATAATTCACAATCAAACTACTTAAATGAAATAAATCTGTTATAAAATTCAAATCAGCCAAACTAACAAAAGTGTAAAAGAGGGATTAAAAAATAATCACATTAACTTGGAGTGTGAAGAGTTCTTCACTTATATGAGGCTTTTACAGAATAAATTCATCCAAGGCGGCTTTTCAACATTTGTCAGAGATTAAAAATGATCAAAATGTACCAGTGGCGATTTTAGCCTCTTTATGAAATACTGTATAAAGAAACAAGACTTAGGATTTAAATTTAGGATTTTAAAAGGAAGCTCAGTTTAAATCTTAGATTCACCGAAATATTTAATAAAAAATTGAATAAATTATAACACTTAATCGAGCCAGTAAAATCTATGATTTTTTTGTTTTTGTTTTTTGCATGAATCAGATCCTCATTGACACCCGTCAATCAATCCAACAGGCTCGTCAGCAACTGACCAATCAGCAACCTCAATTTGCACCGAAGTGAAACGCCCCTTACCTGCAGGCGCTGCAGCCTCCGACAACATTGTCGGAGTTTTGCATGAACGCTTTGCTTTCAGAGAGATTTCATGAAGAACCATCAGGAAAATGGTTAAATGTCAGTGAAGAACATGTAATTCAGACTGCGTTACCCTGAGAGGGTGGAATACAGTTTATTACATTTCAAAAACTAAATGGAGTCTGATGTAAAAGATGGATAAAGTCCTGCGGCCGACCTCATGATCAGCTGAACACAACAGTGATAAACACATGAGACCCGCAAAAAATGAAAAACCGCAAAGTAGGAATAGAAGTTATAAGTAGTAGTTTATTTTAGTAATTTACATACACAAACACACACACAGATATACTTTGTATATATACACTGTATATATATATATATATACAGGTAGTCCCCGACTTACGAGCGAGTTCCGTTCCTCCGAGGCGCTCGTAAAGCGAAAATTCGTAACTTGGAACGGCCGCCACGTGTCTCGTAAGTCCGGAATTTCGCTCGTAAGTTGGAACGGTTTTGCTAGCGCGACTACAAACACTCGTTTTTCATCGAAAAACTGCTTACGAGTGCATAAAAATGATCGGAAACGTGTGTCCACATGTTTAGCTAACGAACTGTGGTGAAAAAACACAGAAAAACTCTGTATTTTTTGCGTTTTTTCCAAAAATTCGCCAGCTCGTAAGTCCGGAACCTCGTAGGTCAGAGCGCTCGTAAGTCGGGGACTACCTGTATATATATATATATATATATATATATATATATATATATATATATATATATATATATATATATATATATATACATATACATATATACATACATACATACATACATACATACATACATACATACATACATACATACATACATACATACATACATACATACATACATACATACAAGCGCTCTCAGCCACGCCCACTTCTCCGCTCCTGCAGTGTGGGCTGCACAAAGGTGCTAAATATAAATAAATAAATAAATCATTTTAATTAAAAATTACATGCTGATCGTGTGGCTCATTCATCAATCAGCCAACTGTGCGTCATGTCCAATCTTATTTTGAAAAACTGCGATAGAGCGAGTCTGTGATAAATGAACCGTGATGTAACGAGGGACTGCTGTACCGCATGTTCATCTGTACCAAGGTAACTGCAGGTAAATCCTCCATTTTTTTGAGTCATAATTACATTGTATGTTTAATGGTTAAATTAAAGATTAAAGTTAGTTGTGCTTTCTTTTGTGTGTTCTATATGTACCTGTAGATATATGATGCAACGTTCTGGTTGCACAAGTTTAGTCTTTGTTTGTTATGATCCTTTAAAAGTCCTGTTTGTGACTGAGCACCTTGTTTACAGCCACACCACCCTGAACACGCCCGATCTCATCTGACCTTGGAAGCTAAGCAAGGTCGGGCCTGGTTACGACTTGGATGGGAGAACACCAGGTTCTGTAAGCTTTTGCACTTCTCGCAAACCACAGCGGGGGCGGGGCGTTGGGGCTGCACCCCTAAAGCTCAGATCCTAGAATCGCCCCTGCTATGTATCATCTTGTGCTTGACCGTTAAAGACGTTTCAGTCATGCAACATTTCTTCCTGCATCTGTTCAGTCGTCGCATCACTTTGATGGTTCTTGTTGTGTTTGGGCTCTGCTCGTCCCTCTTGACACATTTCATGAGTTTCTTTGGACATTTTAGATGTTTTCACTCAGATCTGGTGTCTTTTACAAACATGGTTGTGTTTTTTGTCTTTTTGACAACACTGAATCTGTGAACTGCCTCAAAAAAATCCTTCTGCGATCGATTTTAACCATTTAATTTCCCCCAAATGAGAGAAAAACATGCATTTTTTTTCTGCTTATCGTGCCTATGTAAGATTTTAAGTCTTTTGTGTATTCTGTGCAGCACTTTACAAAACTTTGCTTTCACAAGCAAGCGACTAACAAGTATTCTGAGAAGGAGGCGACCGTGTCGGAGATAAGGCCGAGGAGGAATCTGAACAAAGACGCCAGTGTTGTCTGTTGGACAGAGAGCAGAGCGTCACGTTTCATCAGCTCCTAATCCACAGAAGACTGGAGAGACGGCGAGGGCCCTGTGATAGGCCGAGGTGGATTCCAGCAGAAGTGAGGGGCCAACAGACGTCTGTGTGTTTGAAGCCCAGCTTTGAATTTTACAGTTGGATCACATGGACGATGGTTACTTTCTGTTTTTAGCCCAGAAAACACACGTAGGGTGTCAGTGGACGAGACGTACAGAGTTTCTATTGTTCTGGAGGATCGTCTCAACGTCTTGATACAAACAGCTTAATAACAACTCTGTGATTTAAAGGACAGTTCAGATCGTTTGAAGCGGAGTTCGGTGGAAAGCGTTGTGAACAACCTCTTTTTGAAGAAATGGTTTAATTCTGACTGGACTCATGAACTAAAGGCTGGTCTGAATGGAACCGGGACTAATGAGGATTTATGTCATTTTAAAATAACTTCAGACATGTTCCTACAAATGTTACCGTATTTTCCACTGCACATGTCGCACCGCCCTATAAGTTGCATCAGTCCAAATAGGTCTAATAAAGTGGAAAAATCCATAAATACGTTGCTTTGCCGTATAAGTCACATCTATTGTACGTCACCGCTGACAACCCGGTGGGCCGGTGTTGTGTCAAAAATTGATTGGCTGCCAAATGGTGGCCACATGAGCGTACACGGCAGTGCTGGGCAGCGCTAATCATGGATGAATCAGAACTTCCTTCAATTAAACTGCTCCAAGACTGAGGCCATACTGATTGGCACCCCTCATCAGTTACAAACATCAACTTTAACAACAATTTCCTTCTCTGGTCAAGACATCCCCCTCTCCACCTCTGTTACAAATCTTGGAATAAAAATGGACTCTCATCTTACATTTGAAAATCACATTAAGCATCTGTTTAAAACTTGCTTCTTCCATCTTCGAAACATCTCCAGACTTCGCCCATCTCTGACTTTTTCCGATGCTGAGAAGCTCGTCCATGCCTTTGTCTCCTCCAGGCTCGACTACTGCAACTCCCTGTTTATTGGAATCCCTGGCAAAAACCTTCAGAAACTTCAATATATTCAAAACAGTGCAGCAAGGATTCTTGTTGAGAGTTCGTAAATTTGAACATATTACACCCATTCTCCATAACCTCCATTGGCTTCCTGTCACCTACAGAATTCAGTACAAAACTGCTCTCATTACACATCAATGCTTACACGGAACTTCACCTGACTATCTAAAGGACATTCTTGCACCATATTCATCCACCCGGTCTCTACGATCACAGAACAGTAATCTACTTCACATTCCACGAACCAAATTAAGGACCATGGGAGACAGGGCATTCTGTGTGGCTGCCCCCCGCCTATGGAACTCCCTCCCTGACTGCCTGAGAGCTCCACAGTCACTGGTTGACTTTAAAAGCGGTTTAAAGACTTTTCTTTTTAAGCAAGCCTATTCTGCCTCCGCATGATTTTATCTTTGATCTTGGTTGATAGTATTATTGATTTTACTTGATTTTATCACTTGTTTTATTTATTTATTTATTTATTTTTAAGCAGGCCTATTCTGCCTCCACATGATTCTGTCTTTAATCTTAGTTGATACCATTATTGATTTTATTTGATTTTATCACTTGTTTTATTGTTGTAGCACTTTGAGATTTTTATTAATGAAAAGTGCGGTATAAATTGAATTTATTATTATTATTATTATTATTATTATTANGGGACGCGTTGCGTGGCACACGGTGGTCGACATGAGTGGCGCGGGGGCGCGTGGCGTGGTGGCGCGGGGGGCGCGTTGCGTGGCACACGGTGGTCGACATGAGTGGCGCGGGGGGCCACGCGCGGGTGGCGCACGGTGGTGGACGTGGGGGGGGGTGTTGAAGCCGCTTTAATTAAACCAATATGTGTGGTTGCATTTAATTGTTTTTAAACTCAAAATATTTTCTAAATAACGAAATATAAAGTTATTAGTGGAGAAAAGGCCGTCTGGATGACAGCAGACTGACGCTCCTAAAATATACGACAGGTCGGGACCACACGTAAATTTTGTTCGTATCTGAAAAAAATCCTAGGATACGAAAACATTGTTGGATGCCACAAATGATCCTAAATCACTCGTACGCACAGTATAAGAACAAATCTGTGCGTAAGAACGGTTCGTGCATGAGGCCCATTGTTTTAAGATGACAGCAATTATACTTTGATCTTGGCCCAGCACAGACTAGCTGTTATCATTCAGGTCAGCATGAAACTATTTCCCCAAACTGAGATTGTTCAAAGCGCTATCTACAACAAGTTAGATATTAATTGTTTATAGCCTTTCTACAGAGCCCCCACTTTAAAAGATCAGATCTGGAATGCTTCTACAGTCTATTGTCATGCACTCCGAATGGTTAGTGGACTTAAGCATGTACGGTGCTTTAAAAGCAAAAACAAACCAACTGTAGTGTAAAAACCTTAGTGAGGACTGATGATTACAATTCTTTGTAACATATATTTAGGCATGCAGCATATGTGACTTGTCACAGACTCTTACATGCACACAAAACACGCTGAACGTGCTCCATTCAGGGAACAAACATCCCTCTCATTTGAGCTGGAGACAACAGAGCATTTACACATACCCCAAAACTAGACAGACAAGGCCTTTTCCTGTCTGCACAAACAACTGGGGATTGCAGCTGTTTATCTGTGCACGTGTGTGCGTGTGTATGCGTGTGCTCATGTAAGAGAGAAACTTTGAGGTTGCGTTTGAAGGCACATGGCTGTGCATTAATAATTCACCACGAGAGCTTTTTAACTTTAACATCCTCACCCCTCTTGTTGTAACTTTCTTTCACACTTCCGTTAAACCACTTTTGTTTCATTCATTCTTATTAGCTGGAGTCCATTTGGAGCCATGTATGTGTGCTCATGCAAAAACTTTTATCAGTCTTGGCAATGCTCTGAGAACTCATTTGAAAATTAAACATGCACATGCACTTTGTGTTCACTGCGTTGACAAAACTGGGAAAAAGGTGGAAAGCACAAAATCATTTTGTTGTTTTACATAATGGGTGTGAAACCTGTGCATCTCCAGACCCCTAGAAGTCACACCTTTTCTACCCTTTCTTTTAGAAGCACATTTATTTTATGAGTAAAAATATCTAACTTTTATGTAATTTTTAACATAACACCTAAATAAATCTATAACTTAACTATAATATCTGAAGTTTCTGTAAGACTGATGAAGAATGAAGCTATTTGAATGAGTCAACATTGACCTAAAAAAAATGCACCATTGCTTATTATTTTATATTGATGCAAAAGTTAAGAAAAATAAATTAAGTAAAATAAATGACATTCCATTACAGTAGACCCTCGCTACTTCATGGTTCGAGTTTTTCAACTTTAATATTACTCATGTGATTGGGACGGTTGAAGATGATGAGGTTCGCAGAACATCCAGGTTTCCCTGCAGAACCGAATGGGTCCATAGAGCAGTGTTTTTCAACCACTGTGCCGTGGCACACTAGTGTGCCGCGAGCAATCGTCAGGTGTGCCGTGGAAAATATCAAATTTCACTTAACTGGTGTAATTTCCTTATCACTAGATAGATGGCAGTATGGAACATAGCATTGCACATTAAAACAAGAGAAGTAGTGATGCATGAACGTGACATGTAGCAGTGACAGCATTGCATTCTAGCTAGCTGCTAGCAAGACTATGACAGTGATGGAAAAGTTTTTGAAAAGAAAAAATACTAACTCCGATCTGGTCCCTGGACAAAATTCGGACCCAGATGTAGGCCCTAGTATAAGTGGATATTAGAAGAATGCAGATACCGTGAGCTCGAGACAGTACAGTGAGAGTTACATCTCGTTTACATTTACTTTTACCGGGGACGCAACGACACCGACTCCGTTGTGCTTGGTATGCGGTAGAAGCTATCCAACAAGTGAGTAAAATGTAGAGAGAATGGCTAACAGAATGCTTGTAGACAGAATAGTTTGTAAAAAAACTTTGAAGTTTTCTACAACCTCTTTAAATTTAAGACCACATTGTTGTGGCACTGTTAGGGTGTATTTTTGAAGACATGTTAAGTGCAATTTGAAATAAGAAATATAAGATATGATAAAAATACATTTTTGTGTTTATTTCATTCCTATTCAAGACACTTTGATAAGAATGACTATATATTTAATATAGGCGGATACAGAGTATCGTTGTTTACAATTTTGGTTGGTGGTGTGCCTCGTGATTTTTTCAATGAAAACACTGTGCCTTGGCTCAAAAAAGGTTGAAAAACACTGCCATAGAGTTCGGTCCTTGCAGGCAGATGGAGGATCATGGAGACAGCCACCATGACAGGCCAGAGCCCAAGGCTGGAAGGACTGAACCACAATGGCAGGATGGCAAGGCAGCGACACAGAAAACTCCACAAGAGTGTCGCGGTCATACCCGTACTGTGGATGTGCAGTGTAGGCACAAAAAAAGGTTAACACAAAACAATAAGAACAAAAAAAGATCATGTTCATAAGGAGCCTGTGAAGCTGTGACTTGGCTGAGAGTGGCCATCTTGGCTTGAGACGATCAGAACTGGACCATAACCGGACAAGTGAGTATAAAATTTTGCAGTACTGTACAGTACATAGACGTATGTTTGCGGCTTAATTTGTAAACTGATTGATGCCGGACCGCAAATAGCGGGTGGACTAGTGTGTGTGTGTGTGTGTGTGTGTGGGGGGGGGTGTTACTGGGGAACATGCTGCTCACAAGACAAGCACCTGGCAAGTTGTTTAATGACATAAAAATATTTTGTTAGCAAATAATAGAGTCCTAACATTTATTATACATTAATTCTGTATTTACAAAAAAATAAAAATACATATTGTGCTTTGACAAACTCATCAATAAAGCTAAAACATTTTGTCAACGCAAAAGAGGAAAAAGGGGGCAGGTATCACTCTCGCTTTGAGTTATACTCTTTGTTGCACGCGTGCTGTGGGTGACAGGCATCCAGAGCGTCATAAAAACAGCAGCGGAGGTGTCGGAGTTATTTATCTATTGTCTCAGCAGCAGAGGGGAGCGACACGGTTCAAGCATGGCTCCCAAAATGACAAGACAGTCATATTTGTTCATAACTTTATTATTAGTGAGCCTGAGAGTTGCCGGATCCAAGCAAACAGTTGCAGGAACGCACCCTGTCAAAATAAGAGGGTTCCCGGATCTTGTTTAGGCAAGATCCGGTGCAGATCAAGCCCTGCATATGTTGTTAAAATTAAACCGAAAGGAAAAAAAGCATGTTGTTAAAATTAAGTACCCGGTAGGTTTAAGAGTTTAGAACATTGCAAGTGTGGGAAGGATTATAAATACAGTACTGTATAACGTTCCTGCTTTGCGGTTTTTCACCTATGTGTGTGGAACATGACCCTGCGATAATCGAGGGACTACTTTATTACAAAAATAAAAAAATGTAAAACATAAATCACTCCCAAAAAAAATCGATCTTAAAAACATTATTAAAATATGTGCATCTTAAATGAATAAAAGAAGTGAAGGTCTTCATTTGTTTTCTAAGGCACTACGTGCACTTTTTTAAATTACTGAGAACTACATGCACACAGCTAACATGATTTTAAATGCAGTGCTAAGACAATCTTATGCAACAGGAAACAAGATTAGCAGTACAATGCTCATTTCATTATTTGCTTTGTGCCACCACTTCCCTCTGTTCAGGTTGACAGAGGTTAGAGAAGGCGAGCCTGTGATCGAGAGGTTGCCGGTTCAAATTCCCTCAACAAATATTTAAGTGGAAACTGTGACGCATGAACAACTGCCATCACCATAATTTACCCTATTCTGAGCCCTTGGGCAAGGCCATTAATGACGAATCCTTATGTGAGCAAGCTGAGAAAGGGATCAGCCAAAAGAAAAACAAAATAATGATAATAAAAGAAAGTTACAATTTCAAATCTGAACAGACTATGTTAGTATGGGTGTAAATCACCAGCTTTACCACAATATGATATTATATTGATATGTTTGCATGACTATATGATTTTTCTCAATATCACAAAGTCTGTCACGATACGATTTCTATTCTATTCTATTCAAAAGTCTGCGATCGATATTTGCTATATCCAATGCCCATCTCATTTACATATAAATAAATTTACAAAAACAATTCAAATAATCTATGACAGAGGAAGAGTTTGAAGAGATAAAGAAGTCCTTGGATTTTATGTCTGATGAGATAGCAAAAATCTCACAGCAACAAAAACTTATAATGAACTTAATGAAGGAGGTTAAAGAATTGAAGAGACAGAATGTTGAGAAAGACAAGCAACTAACCTTCCTGGAACATTGTGTGGCTGACAGAACAATATAGTCGAATGAATGATGTTGTAATTAGTGGGTTGGAAACAAAGCCACGATCATATGCCCGGGCCGTGACAGAGGCAAACACCACTGAAGAAAGGGATGAAGATCAAGGATCTCTTGAAAAACAGGTAATAACATTCTTCAGTAACAAGGGCATCATCATTGATAATAACGCTATTGAAGCTTGTCATCCTCTTCCACAAAAAGACAAAGGAGTTAAATCAGCCATTCTAATGAGGTTTACAATCAGGAAACATAAAAATGCTCTCCTAAAACAAGGGAGGAAATTAAAAGGATCAAATGTTTATGTAAATGAACAGCTTACAAAAATGAACGCAGAATCCTCCTCAGGGATGTGTGCTGAGCCCTCTTCTGTTCACTCTGCTCACATATGATTGTATAGCCACACATCCAGGCTGTCATATTGTTAAGTTTGCAGATGATACAGCTGTGGTGGGATGCATCACAGATAATGATGAATCCAGCTACAGACAGGAGGTGGAACATCTGGAGAGCTGGTGCAAAGAGAACAACCTTCACATGAATGTGAAGAAGACGAAGGAGATGATTGTGGACTTCAGAAGGAACAAACACACCCACACCCCACTGTATATAGGTGGATCTGCGGTGGAGGTGGTCTCCAGCTACAAATACCTGGGTGTACACTTGAATGATAACCTCAGCTGGAGCAATAACACCACCAGCCTGATCAAGAAAGGTCATCAGAGACTCTACTTCCTCAGACGGCTGAGACGAGCCGGTCTGAGAAGCCCAGTCCTCACCTCGTTCTACAGGTGTGCAGTGGAGAGCGTCCTGTGCTCCAGCATCAACGTGTGGCATGGAGGCTGCACAGTTGCAGAGAGAAAAGCTCTGCAGAGAGTGGTGAAGGCTGCACAGAAGTCTGTGGGAGTCAGTCTCCCCACCATCACAGACATTTACACCTCCAGATGCAGAAAAAGAGCCACCTGCATCATGAAAGACCTCACTCACCCAGCACACTCACTCTTTGCACCACTCCCCTCGGGACGGAGGTTGAGGAGCATCAAATGTAGAACCACTAGACTGAGAAACAGCTTCTACCCTGAGGCTGTCAGACTCATGAATAAATAAATAATAAGAATAAACACTGCAAAATGTCACATCATACTGATACTGTACTGATCTGTTTCTTGTTGCTGCGTTCATCTGTGACCATCTGCTCATGTTCGTGCTGCTGTTTATAATGATGTTTTTCTACTACATTAGGGCTTAGTGTATTACTAGCTGATGTGATGTCTCTCTTAGTTAATCCTAGATGTTATTATTGTATTTCTCTTGCATTTGTTGTTGGATGTAACTGGGACCCTGTGTACATAATCTCGTTTTCAACACATGTACTACATGCGGTGCAAATGACAATAAATTCTCTCTGACTCTGACTCTGATATAGCAAGACCAGCTCGTTTTCTCAGAAAACAAAAGAAAATACAGTCAATATGGACGTCAAACTGTAAGGTTTATATCAAATTAAACGGTTGAGCGGAGGAAGCCATGGTACTGAGCATCAGATAAATGGAAGAGCTGGAAAAATATCAGTAAAACAAGATAACCAGGCAACTTCTGCTCAACTTTCTGAAATCCAGTAATAAATTGAAATTATACTTGTGAATATAGACACAGATATTGATCCTGACAACAATCTCCTTGATTCTTTCAATGACAACTGCCATTACTACACTGATGATAATTATAGCCAAAGCTTTAATTCAGATCAAGAAATGTCAATTATTCACTTCAACAGCCGGAGCCTTTATGCTAACTATGAAAACATCAAAGAGTATTTATATAAACTAAAAAAGTCCTTCAGTGTCGTAGCAATATCCGAAACCTGGCTCACCTCTGAGAAGGGAGCAGACTTCCCACTGAGGGGGTATGAGTTTAACTATATAAACAGAAATAATAAAAAGGGGGGAGGTGTAGCTTTGTACATAAATAATGAACTAAAATACAAGGTGGTAGAAAATATGTCAGTGTCAGTTGATATAATGGAATGCATTACTATTGAAATCCAGTTTGAGAAGCAGAAAAATATCATAGTCAGCTGTGTGTACAGAGTACCAGCATCTGACACTGGTCTTTACAAATTATATGGAAACACTGTTTGCTAAGATTGATCAAAAGGTTTTTTTCATCTGTGGAGACTTTAATATAGACACATTGTATCCAAACAAGGGTAAAAGTGCAGATAACTTTATTGACACTATGCACAGTTTAGGTTTATATCCACTAATTACTAAACCAAGTAGAATAACAACACACAGTTCAACCCTGATTGACAATATATTTACTAATTACATGGAAAGTAAATTGAGGAGTGGACTTCTTATAAATTATACAAGTGACCATCTGCCAGTGTTTGTTATCCTAGAAGAGGTTTGCAGAAAAGTAAATGAGGTCACCAATATCACATACAAAATAATAATGTCAGAAGACTCAATAAGTGCATTAAGAAAGTATTTACAATCGCAGAACTGGAAAGTGTCGTAAGAAGAAAAAAATACTGATAAAGCCTTTGAGATATTTATCAAAATAATAAAGTATTTTACGACAAAAACTACCCAATTGTACCTTTTAAATACAGTCAAAAAAACAAAGATAAGCCATGGATTACTAGAGGATTACAAAATGCATGTAAGAAAAAGAACAATAACAATTTATAAAATACAAAACACTTGAAGCAGAGCAAAAATATAAAACTTGTAAAAATAAATTAACTATTATTATGAGAAAATGTAAAAAAAGAATATTATTCTAAAATATTAGAAAATAACAAACAAAACACTAAAGGAATTTGGAAAACTTTACATAGCTTGATAAGAAAGAATTCTTCCAATACTACTCACCCTGAATATTTTATCTATAATGACAAAATCCTGAATGAAACAGTTGGAATAGTGAATAGATTTAATGAATATTTTGTAAATGTAGGGTCCAAGTTAGCTGAACAAATAAATGACTCAAACCTACAGGATGAGGACAGTCTGGAAAATTGTATAAAACGAAATACATCATCTATGTACCTGAAACTGGTATACAACATAGAAATTAGTAAATCAATATAACAATAAAAAAAATCAATGGACTGGAATGAAATTAACATGTCACTTATTAAGAAGATAATTGATGATATTGCAGACCCACTGACCTACATCTGCAACTTGTCGTTCCTAACTGGGACATTTCCAAATGCAATGAAAATTGCAAAGATTATTCCTCTATTTAAATCTGGTGATAAGCATACTGTATTTTTAATAATTATAGACATGTGTCCCTACTTGGTCAATTTTCTAAAATACTAGAAAATGTGTTTAGTAAAAGGTTTGATAATTTTATTGAAAGGCAAAACATTCTGACAGATTGTCAATAGGGCTTTAGAGAAAACAGATTTACTTCAATGGCACTGATGGCGTTAACAGAAGAAATCATAGACAGTATGGAAAAAAGGAAATTTGCAATTGGTATATTTTTTAGATCTAAAAAAGCCTTCGATACCATCAATCATGACATCTTACAAAAAAAACTGGAAAGGTATGGAATTAAAAGGGTGGCATTAAAGCTCCACTGACATGATTTTTCTACTATTCATCAAATTGCTCAATATATATATTTTTTATCATTTAAATATGTTCGTTTTTGCAAACAAAATGATAAATCACTTTAATTTTGCTTTAAAAGTGATTTTGAACTTCAAGCCGTGTTTAATCATGGGAAATCCAATTGCACACGAACGCACCATCTGTGACGTAGTGTGCAGAGTGTGAGGAGGGCTCTGGTCTCTTTAATAGCGGACATTTTAAAACATGACTAATTTAGCAATCTATGCAAATATTTGAGCTATTTGTCTTCATTTTGGGAAGCAGAAAATAGTTTGGGTGATGGAACAAGAAACAACAGGATCTAATTTAGGTCTGATGCTGTATCAGACTTACCTTCATGTGGAGCTGCTCACACCCACGCACTGTGACAAGCCCAGAGCTCTGCCTCTCACTACGTCACAGATGGTGCGTTCGTGTGTAATCGGATTTCCCATGATTAAACACGGCTTGAAGTTCAAAATCACTTTTAAAGCAAAATTAAAGTGATTTATCATTTTGTTTGCAAAAACGAACATATTTAAATGATAAAATATATATATTTTGAGCAATTTGATGAATAGTAGAAAAATCATGTCAGTGGAGCTTTAAACTGGCTTAGAAGCTACATTGGACAAAGGAAACAATTTGTAGAATTAGATCATCAGAAATCCGATTTACTAAATATAACTAGTGGGGTTCCGCATGGATCAGTGTTGGGACCCAAATTATTCAATTCGTATATAAATGACATAGTCAAAGTATCAAACCTTATAAAATACATTATATTTGCAGATGATACAAGTATCTTCTGTACTGGAGAAAACATTCAACAACTTTCAGAGGTGGTCAATAAAGAAATGAAAAAACTACAACAATGGTTCAAAAACAATAAATTATCACTTAATGTAGATAAAACTAAATTCATGATATTCGGAAATTGTAAAAAATAAGAAAATAATCTAATTAAAATAACTATTGACAATGTTGATTTACAACAAGTCCATGAAATAAAAATTTTGGGTGTCATATTAGATGATAAATTTACCGTAGTTGGAAACCACAGATCTGCCTAAAATCTAAAATATCCAAAAGACTACAAATCTTTGTTTATTCTGTATAACACACTCATTGTACCACATTTAACATATTGTGTGGAAGTTTGGGGTAATACATACAAAACAAATTTACATTCATTATACGTCATACAAAAAAAATAAAAAATCCGAATAAAGTGGGATATTGGGATCACACAAACCAGTTTTTTTTTTAAATCAAATATAATGAAATTCTGGGACCGTGTAACATTTAAAACTGTACAATTCATGTTTAAGGTCCGAAATCATCAACTTCCACCCAATATACAGAAAATGTTTTGTGACAGAGAGGGGGGTTATAATTTAAGAGGTGAAAGACATTTTAAAAAGCAATGTATTAGAACAACCAGGAAGAGTTTTTGTTTGTCAGTATGTGGAGGAAATGTATGGAATGGATTGAATGATGAATTAAAAAAAAGTACAAACATAAACCAGCTTAAAAAACGATTTAAAAAGGAGCTTATTGCAAAATATGTTGTATAAGATGAGTGTTTTAAAGTCTACAAATGCTGTTGATGATATACCGTAAATAGTGTTTAAATAATTGAATATCTTTAAATATCATGTAAAGGGGAAACAAGTTGTCTCGTTTTGGTATTTTGACAGTTAATTGATTATAAATTGATGAGTATGAAAGGGGCAGGACATTATAAAGATATTGTATCTTCTACCTGCTCCTTTTCGAACAGAAAACATAAAATTTGCATGTCACTTGGACATATTATTTGTATTAACTTTTATTTTTTTAGTTGTGTTATCCTATTTTCTTTCTTTTTCTTTCTTGATTGTCTTTTCTGTCTGTTCAAAATAAATATAAATTAATTAATTAATTAATTAATTAATTAATAAATAAAATATGATTTAACCATTTTATGTCTGTTATTACAGGCACCAGGTATTTAAATTAAAAAAAGTGTTCTTAATTAAAGCAAAAATAAAAATAAATTACCTGTTCAGTATAGTCTCACATTTCTCATGTTTATGTGCATTTTTTAAACCAGTTAACTTAAAAGTGCCCTGGGTTGCCTTTCAGTTATAAAGAAACAAAAATAGATATTGAGTTTACATAACATGGCTATCAATGCCGTGTTACTTCTTCATATGAACGGACACATTTTTTGGGTTTTCTGAGTATTTTAACTCACACTGGCACCTGTTGCATACGGCATGAGTTTTATCTGTTGAGCTGTCCTTCTGTTGGAATCCAAAATATTTCCACAGTGTTGAAATAAATCCAGCAGGAGAATGAATTTCATGATCTGTGTTTTCTGCCTCGTCTGCCATGTTGCTGAGGCGGCCGCAGAGAGCAGCTGCGCACAGAAATGGTGACACAGACCTGCCTTGGGAATTTCAAAATAAAAGTGTATTTTAAAGATGACAATATTAATACAAAGTAGACGTTTTTGTTTTGCCACAATATAATTGAATCATTAAATCGAGATATTGATTTAAATCAATATATTCTTACCCCTATATGTTAGCCTAACAATTTATATGCATTAGTCAATATGTTTAACAATTACCGGGAAATAAGTCAAAGTCAAAAGTCAAAGTCAACTTTATTGTCAGAACTGCAATATGTACAGGACATACACAGGACCGAAATTGCGTTTCTCTCAGTCCCTCGGTGCAACAGTAACCATCTAAACACTAAACACTAAAACATTTAATAAACATAAGCATAAAATAGTAAAAAAGTGTAACACTGTCCTGAGTTTTTTCATAATAGTATAAAAGTATGAAAATTTGAAAATTTACACCAACACTGAAACACCAAACACCCCTAAGACACCAAACACCCAATGAACATAAGCATAAAATGAAATAATAAAAGTGTAATACTGTCCTGAGTTTTTGCATAGTAGTATAAAAAGTATAAAACGTATATCTATAAAATAAACTGAAGTTTCTAGCGTTGACATTTGCAAAGAGTGGCACAGCAGCATATAAGCAATAAGAGCTTTCTATTATCTAAACCAGGTAAGATATTAAATGATCATAACCTTTCTACAGAACTATACGTCAGAAGATCTGAGAACAATCAAGATTTCACTGGTAGCTATAGACAATCCTTCCTGTGTAAGCAGACAGTACACTGTCTTGTACTGGAGAATGCTTTGAAGAACTCTGGTAGTCTGGCTCTACGTGTCATAAGAAGAAGCAGGTAAAAAGAGCCCATCAATACTGACTCAGATTTAGGTCGCCTCTTTTCCTTCAGCGCGGTAGCAGTTTGCTAATCTGGCGACAACCCGTCTACCCACTCCCAACTCAGATCACCTCACAACTGTTCTGCGACATCACCGCTTCTCAAGTTTCAATTTCCCTCCAAGACCTGCTGAAAACATATTACTCATAAATCACACTAAGAAAATCCTGTATTACTCATACTGTGTTGAACTAAGAGCTTTCCTCTTCTTGCCTGTTTCCTGTCATTTGCTTGAAACAGGCCTCCTTTGATTACTCTCACTCCCTTCGTCTGTGTTTCAACCACCATCAATCCTTTCCTCTCGTCCTGCCCCTCCACTTTCTTCCTCTGCATATTTCTGTCACTTTTCTTTGCCTTGCGGTTCTCTGCATCTTTTCAGGCAGGATTTAAGCAGCTCTGTGGAACTTCAAAGTGCCCATCGCTCTGCAGGCTGCACAGACGGGATGACAACGACATACCAACCCCTGCAGACGTGCAGCAGATCGCTCTATCCCACCAGGGGCGTAACTTTAGGTCTAACATTGGGGGGGTTGTGATTAACAATAAACACGAAAAAATTGTACACTATACGCTTCAGTGTTTAATACGCGTCATCTCTTCTTCTTCTTCTTCTTCGATGGTGTTTACTGGCAGTTTACAAACTCAGTGCATTACCGCCATCAACTGGACGGAGATGTAATTCAAGAGTCTACTTTCAACAAAAAATAAATAAATTAATTAATTAATTAAAATAAAATTAAATCCTTTCAGCTAATTTTGTAACTTTCAAATATTTAACAAATGCTTTAGTTATAACCTGTGACTGATTTTTCTTCAATAAAGTAACCATTGTCACCGAACTCCCCATTACCCTTTCCAGTGCCTTCCTCTCTTTATTATATTTCTTACAATAAATCAACACATGTTCCACTCCTTCCAGTACCCCACAATTAGAGCAGTCACCTGATGGATGTTTTCCTATTATCTTTAGACCACTATTTAATGTAGTGTGCCCAAGCACTTTGAGATTTTTATTAATGAAAAGTGCGGTATAAATTGAATTTATTATTATTATTATTATTATTAATCCTCAACTTAATCCATA
>JBBPBX010000882.1:103603-115005 GCA_038048925.1 Garcialebias charrua
TGTGGACACCTGCTACCCTACTAACCTCGTCTCCCCCAACCCCCCTTAGTCAAAGCCACCCTGACCCCCACATTCTGTGCTCACACATCCCCCACCGAGTCTGATTGAGAAAACAGTTGAAAATCAACAACAGGACAAAACCGTGCAGAAAGCAAAAAAACAAAAGCATAGATCTCAATACTCTATATGTTATCATGAGCAGAAAGGGTGAACGTTGTGTTTTAAAGGACTACAACTCCACACTGCTATCTCCAGTCATTATCCATCTTGAGCTTGTGCACAATTAGGCCTGACAGCTGCGTCGACTTAATGTACAGTTGTTAGTTTTTTTGCATGATTGGCAACTTGCTATCAGCCCCAACATTTTGCACATAAAGCTGCAGATTGGAAACGAAAGTAATTAAGTATTAATTAGTCTACTTCAAACAGATTTTTCCTCCCTGCTATTGTCTGTTATTTTGCTTCTCAGGCTGTCAAAGTCGCGAGTGGATAAATCCATGCATTTATAAATAGGCAATTACGATACACAATAAATAAATATAATAAATAAATAAATGGTAAAGCAAAAAAAAAAAAAGTCAGTTCATCACTGGGCAAAGTAATATAATGGTAAAGATGAATGCAGAGAGAGTTATGTCTGGATGTGAGCACCCAGTCGAGCGCTTGTCACTGCATGTGGATCAGCATGTGGAGAGCAGTCGCCATGGTTACAGCGCCTGGTGTGCATCCCTCCAGCGTGGGATCTGCTCGGGTGGAGGATCAAGCATGGAGCATGGGAGTACAGGAACGGCAGCTCAAAGTGCTGTGGGTGTTCGTGTGTCTGTGTGGAGGAGTGAAGTGGAGTCCTCTCTGCAGCGGCTCCCTAAACGCAAAAGGGGAGGAGCAAACAAAATCCCAAAGGGGAAGGAAGTGGGGAGGGGGGCTGCTTTAATCTCTTACCTTGGCAGAGAGGGCGCTTGTAAAGAGTCAAAGATAAATGCGGCTGTTAAACACAAACCTTTAAGGTAGATGAAAGTATCTGGTTTGGCTCGCACATATATCCAGTTACTAATTAGCGCTCTTTGAGAAGTGGGATGAGGTGGGCCGAGCTTTGTTTCTAAAAGAGTGGGGGAGGGAGGTCAGGGGTTATTCACTGGAGGAGGAGGCAGCTGGAGCGCTATTATTAAAGCGGACAAGAGAGAAGTGGAAAAACATCCATGCAAATCAACCCAGAGAGAAACTGGTTTACGAACGGCCAGAGGGTTCCTGCTCATCACAACACAAGAGATCAAATCTGGGCGTGAAGAGACGGGCCGGATCGGTGGCGAGGTGGTCCGACGGTTACCCAGACGTGCTGAAGAGGAGTCAAACCAGACACAAAGCAGCTGCTGCCTCTGCATTTAATACAGCTCCAGTCACTCCTGAACCACCGTGGCATGCAGGAAGTCTCCCTCCAGAACTTTAGCTTCTCCTTAAATCGTCTCCCCCATGTGAGGCAGACAGACCACCACTCAGATCTGGGTCACAAGGGAAGTTTGTCACTTACAAAAGCAGAGATGCACACAAGGAAAAGCAGTAACTACTCAAACCTTACTGTTATTTTGGAGGAAACTAGAGAAAAAAAGTTGCTTACCGTACCATATTTTTCGGTGTATAGGTCGCACCTTTTTATCATTTTTTCATGGCCTGCGACCTATACTCAGGTGCGACCTAAATATGGCTTGTTATCACTTTCGGCGAAACAAATTTTTAAATCCAGCTCATTTCACAATTACGTTCATTTATTAAGGAAAAGTTCAGCTCAGACACATATTTGCTATAATTTTTATCAAACAAATAATTGTTTTTAAGTGTTAATCTTCTTAAAAGCCTTGCTGTGCGCTCCTGTGGCAGACATTTGCAGCAGAGCTAAACGTAGGTGTGACCTATCTAGGGATTTTTCCAATCTATTGGTAATAATTGGACAATGCGACCTATACTCCGGTGCGACATATACTCCAAAAAATATGGTACAAGCATTTCCCCTCAGATTGAAGCTTGAATAGTCAGATTAATGCTTCCATGTGAGTTTTGGTGCCAGTCTGGGAAGTCTGTAATACAGGCCAGTTACTTCCCCTGTGGCTATTGGACACTAACTAGTATTTGCCTTTAGGTGCACCTGAAGCAAGAATTTCCACTAGCACAATCAAATCACACACACCTCATCAAATCTATTGATTCATAGTCAAATGGCATGCAGTTTTAATCTGAACCAGCTCTTTTTTTTTAAATTGCTGGAAACTATACACACATGGATTGTAGCCGAGCTGAGAGCCTTGTTTTTGTCTGTCCTCTGTTTTGTTTGGTTTTAGTTGAACCAACACAATACAGATATGAGGAAAAGAAATGGCACCAAAGGGATCTTGTCATGAGTATACACAAAGGCACAGGTCCTGTGCTTATGTTGCAAACAAGCTTGTGTGCAGCAGCAAAATACAACGGGGATGGAAAATAACAAGAGGAGCAAACAGTGCGGCAATCAAACAGCTACAGCTATATACCCCCTCCAAGACAGGGTGAATATAAAGTCAGGTGACAACAACTTGCAAGAAATAATGAGACAAATCCTGGGATGTTCCCATGCAATTTACAAAAAAACATAAATAAAGACAGACAGAGAGTTATTGCTTCCAGCTGGTGACTTGATGGCACTCTTCCTCATGTCAGCTGGGGGTTAAAACACAGGTGAGCAGAGGGCACACTGGCCTGACTACACATTACTGTAATTCTTGGGTGGGGGGGCCTTCTGTTGTCTTTCTTATTTGGGATGAATATAAGGCTGGGTGTGGTCAGGGAGTGGCAAACCTTAAAGAATATTGTGGATATTTTTTTAAAGGAGTTACCGGTATCTGGAAATGTTGTAAACAATCAGTATCTTACCTGTTGTAGATAATTTCTGAGATATACGGTTTATTTCTGACTGGATCAGCAAGTAAATTCAATTCAGTTTATTTTTATAGCGCCAAGTCCCAACAGATGTCATCTCAGAGCACTGAACAGAAACTCTCACTAACGTAAAAAGTAAGTTGATAACACTATTTATCTGAGGAGCAGACTGCTTTGAGTTTAACTTAATCGCAGTCTCTCATATTGAGCAAGCATGAAGGCAACAGAGGAAAGTAAAACCTTCTTCATGAGGAATAAACCTTTAGCAGAACCAGGCTCAGGCCATATGTTTCAACCAGCTGAGTGGATTACTGTGACCTTAAACAACTCCAATCTCATTTCACAGCTGTGTATTTATAATCATTCTACCAATGTTCGTGTCACATTATACTTATTTACTGTACTTACAGCAAGTGCTAACAGTGGCAGCAGCTTGCTAGCTGTATTGTTTTTGGTGCAGACTGGTAAACTTCCAGCAAAAACTTCAGAGCCAGCATCAATCCACCCTGACCTTGGTCCCACTTGGACTAGCCATTAGTTCATCAATAATAGCTATGTTTACAAGCACAAAAATCTTTGATCTCATTGAAATTTGTTCGTATTAAATCATCAGTATGTATCATTTACATGGGCACAATCTGATCATGACAAGCGTTTACATGCAGTGGGATTTTATTCAGAATAGAAGTACTGGCATTCGCAATTTGGTAAACTTTCCTTTAAAAAAAAATCACAGAAAAAGAAGTTCTACTTCCGTGATGAACATAAACAAACCTGAGCGCTCAAAATGGACCCGCGCCAGGTTTTAGTGGTAGTGGAGACGTTACTGCACTCCCTGACTGAGCTACAATACAGATCATTTTGAGCTCTTTCAAAGTTTCTAGTAGAAATGTTGTTGCTCACGGACCAATTTTGCTTCCCCGAAATATTAGCATCTAACTAGGGCTGTGTAATAATATCGATTTTGCAATATATATCGATTTTTTCTTTCCTAGAAAAAAATCAATATTCATCCGCAAGTATCGTAACATCCAACTGTCACCCTGCTCACTCACTGCTTGCTTCGCTGGGAGAGTGATTAGGTCATCCAGCCACTAGTGTCGCTGTAGAGCATTTATGCCAAGTTACCCGCCTAGTAGATACTTGATTTACACAGAAGAAGTGCGGGCAGTGTAATGGCGGCGAATATCATTCCAGCACCCTCTTGCTTTAAAGCAGATGTGTGGGCGCACTTTGGCTTCAAAAAGAAGAAGGATAGCGACTTTATGGATAAAACTTTAGCAGTCTGCACAGTTGGTGCTTTTAATCAGTTTTCAGTTAAATTAATTCAATCCAAGTCTATAACAGTCACAAAATGTCACCAAAATCACTCTGTCCCTCTAAAATCTTTCAGAAAATCTCAAAAGTGTATTGAATTGTATCGCTTGCTGAATATCGCAATATATATTGTATTGTGAGCAGAATATCGTGCATCGTATTGTATCATGAGATTATTGTATCACTACAGCCCTACATCTAACCAGGCAGAAACACATGAGGTAGACATAGGTCGCACATATACAGTCAGGTCAGTTTTCCACAATCAGAATGAAAATTATCAGATTAAAGGGCGAGATACACTCGAGCGTCCTCACGATACGCCTATACGCAGCGTACGTACGCTGTGGCAAAAGCGTAGCCCCGCGTAGCCCCTCAGGGCAAGTACGCGCAAAAGTATTTTTTTACTACGCATACGCGATGCGCATACGCGATGCGCGGTGTCTGACCTAAACTTCCCCGGCGCCGGACTGTTTTGTATGTTACACAAATTAAATAAATTCCTCTTTTTTATCGCTGATCGGGCCTTTTCTTTTGTTTTTTTGCCTAAAGTCAAGTAACCGCTTCTTCCTCCGTTCACTCGATGAATGAAATGAATGAATTCAGGTCCTACCTGGGTGCGCAATGTTTTATATATTCCCTGGTGGGCTGTGTGCTGCAGGAAAAGCACTCCCTGTTATTATTTTTATTTCTGAGAGAACTTTTTATAACATATATAGTAGAAACACCGCATCAGAACACCGCAGCGGTCTTCAGCGAGCTGCTCATGATAGGTTTCACTTTGAGCTGACTGAAATCTGTCAATCATTTCAGTAGGCGTGTCAAAGTGACCAATCAGCGAGCTCAGTTGAGTCCCCTCCGTGCTCAGCTGCTCATATTACAACAAGGAGAACGCGAGCGTTTGAAAGCTGATAGTTTCTGAAAGTATAGAAGCGAAAACATACGCACAAAATATGCGCGCATACGCACGTATACGGAGTCTGCTTCAGTGTATCTCGGCCTTAAGTGTTTGCATGCACACCGTTTGGATTATGAATCGCCATAAATCACTCGTCTCGTTCTGATTACAAATTCATTTGGATCGAGCTGAATCAACAAAAAATAATCAGAATGGGGCATTTACATGACACACTTTTATTCCGAATGGCCGTTTAATCCGATTAATTATGCCCATGTAAACATAGCTAATCTGATCAGATTTGTCATACAGTATTTGCTCCAAACTGAGGTAATTCAAAGAGATTTCCACAACAGGTAAGATATTAATTGTTCAAAGTCTTTTCTCTGAACCACACTTCATAGCATCTGATCAGTGCCTAAGATGCCCAATTAAAAAATAATCACAAGCAGCTAATAAATGTTTAAATATCTGTGACACGTTAAATTTGTTTTCAATGCCACATTCTCTGTATTTCATCCTCCGCACAGTTAAAACTTCAGTAGCAAAAATATCACTATCCAAACCCACCGGTTCTCTGTGAAGATAAATGTATTCTGACACTTTTCACAGCTGTAATTATAAACACGTATTGTATTAAGAAATGTTCACATTTGAATAGTTTTTCATATGAAAACAAAGTCTCCCCTACAACTAGAAACCCTCTCTGTTTTTTTGACACGTGATAAACCACAACATAAACAATTAAATCTACCCTTGAGTGGCTGTGTCACCCCTTGTTATTCTGTAAAAGTGTTTAAGTACACACACACACACACACACACACACACACACACACACACACACACACACAGGTTTGTCAATGTGGTTTAGCCGGACTTTTTCGCCAAACCCGCCCGAAGGTGTAATACGGGGTCTACCCCTTCCCGAGGTCCTAGCGACCTGGGACCAAGCTCAGTGCACTCTAAAAATTTTGAAAAAAATTTGGGTCCCTTTAGCTTTCCGATAGGAGCTTCACAGCACGTTTTACCACCCAGACTCCAGTGTGGTTTACAAGGACGTCAAAAAATGTGGTTTATGAGGACAAACATGCATTATGGGGTCTTTAAAGGGACATTTAAACTCCGCCTACTTAACATAAAATTAACATAAAACACACAAATGTGACAGGACACTGCATTAGGAGAACAGTTTTTTGAACTGCTTTTATTAAACAAATTATGCACATACTTTATTTACATTCACTAAAAAAACTTCAATAACAAAATCTTCAAATGTTTAAAATAAAATAAAACTTAAATGTTTCAAATAAAAAAATTAAAACTTAAATTCTGGTGACATATTTACATTATTATAAAACATATCAACATTTACATATTTCTAAAACAAATTTTTACTTTTTCTGCAGGGTTAATCACAACACAATGTAAAGTACAGGTGATCCCCGACTTACGAGCGATGAAAGACTTCTGAGATGACATATTTACATATTATAAAACATTAACATTATAAACCTGAACATATTTCTAAAACAAAATTTACTTTATTTACAAGGTTCATCACAACACACTGTAAAGTACAGGTGATCCCCGACTTACGAGCGACGAAAGACTTCCTCAGTCTGAGATGCTGTATTCAGCTCAGTCTTATAAAGACTTCCTCAGTCTGAGGTGCTACATTCAGCTCAGTCTCATAAATAGCACCCTCTCAAAGTGGATCAAACAGTTTGCTGATGACAGCCAAAACCAGCTGCTCATATGATCACATGATTAGGCTGATGGTCCTCATTGATCATGTGAGCAACTGGTTTTGGCTGTCATCAGGAAGTCTTTATTTATAAGACTGAGCTGAATGCATCTCAGACTGAGGAAGTCTTTCGGATGAAAGACTTCCTTAGTCTGAGATGCTGTATTGTATGTATATATGTATATATATATATATATATATATATATATATATATATATATATATATATATATATATATATATATATATATATATATATATATATATATATATATATATATATGTGTAGGGACACATTTACAAGTCTCTAGTCCATCATAGGAACACCTACACAAGTCACCAGTCCATCACATGGACACATGGACAAGTCTCCAGTCCATCACAGGGACACCTGGACAAGTCTCCAGTCCATCACAGGGACACGTGGACAAGTCACCAGTCCATCACAGGGACACGTGGACAAGTCTCCAGTCCATCACAGGGACATGTGGACAAGTCTCTAATCCATCACAGGGACACGTGGACAAGTCACCAGTCCATCACAGGGACACATTTACAAGTCTCCAGTCCATCATAGGGACACATTTAGAAGTCTCCAGTCCATCACAGGGACACATTTACAAGTCACCAGTTCATCACAGGGACACATGGACAAGTCTCCAGTCTATCACAGGGACACGTGGACAAGTCACCAGTCCATCACAGGGACACCTGCACAAGTCTCCAGTCCATCACAGGGATACGTGGACAAGTCTCCAGTCCATCACAGGGACACCTGGACAAGTCTCCAGTCCATCACAGGGACACGTGGACAAGTCACCAGTCCATCACAGGGACACGTGGACAAGTCTCCAGTCCATCACAGGGACATGTGGACAAGTCTCTAATCCATCACAGGGACACGTGGACAAGTCTCCAGTCCATCTCAGGGACACGTGGACAAGTCACCAGTCCATCACAGGGACACCTACACAAGTCACCAGTCCATCACAGGGACACGTGGACAAGTCTCCAGTCCATCACAGGGACATCTGGACATGTCACCAGTCCATCACAGGGACACCTGCATAAGTCTCCAATCCATCACAGGGACATCTGAAACCTTTCAGCCTCTTTTCCCAATGATTTCAACCCGAGTGAAATGGCTGTAGAGCTTCTGTTCAACCGTTAACAAACCCATGGCATCATCTTCATGGAGCTTGGTGGTGTCACGCTCCACAAAACTTCGTAGGTGCATCTTTGAAACCTCTCCTGCTCGTCTACAATTGAACACAATGACCTGTGCAAGTGTAACTTTTGCAAGTTCTACATAAGTCTGAGGGCTGGCATCATCTTTCAAGGTGCTAAATGCATTTTCTCCTGATTTATTCAGATGCTGATGTAGAAGCTTAACATCTTCAGTGAATGATAATGTTAATGGCTTATTGGACTTGGCATGATTTATGTACTTGGCATGATTTATAGTGCTCAAGGCACTATGAGACACCATCTCTGACCATTCCTCAGTGTGAGGTGCTGCATTCAGCTCAGTCTCATAAATAGCACCCTCTCACAGTGGACCAACCAGTTTGCTGATAGCCAAAACCAGTTGCTCACATGATCAAGGAGGACCTGCGAACTGGTTGAACCACTGTGAGCGGGTGCTATTTATAAGACTGAGTTGAATACAGCATTACAGCATGCAGTCTCCAGTCCATCACAGGGACACATGGAAAAGTCACCAGTCCATCACATTGACACCTGGACAAGTCTCCAGTCCATCACAGTGACATCTGGACAAGTCACCAGTCCATCACATTGACACCTGGACAAGTCTCCAGCCTATCACAGTGACACCTGGACAAGTCTCCAGCCTATCACAGTGACACCTGGACAAGTCACCAGTCCATCACAGTGACACCTGGACAAGTCTCCAGTCCATCACAGTGACACCTGGACAAGTCACCAGTCCATCACAGTGACACCTGGACAAGTCTCCAGTCCATCACAGTGACACCTGGACAAGTCACCAGTCCATCACAGTGACACCTGGACAAGTCTCCAGTCCATTACAGGGACACGTGGACAAGTCTCCAGTCCATCACAGGGACACATGGACAAGTCACCAGTCCATCACAGGGACACCTGCACAAGTCTCCAGTCCATCACAGGGACACGTGGACAAGTCTCCAGTCCATCAAAGGGACAAGTCTCCAGTCTATCACAGGGACTCGTGGACAAGTCACTAGTCCATCACAGGGACACCTGCACAAGTCTAAAGGCTATCAAAGGGACACGTGGACAAGTCTCCAGTCCATCACAGGGACACGTGGACAAGTCTCCAGTCCATCACAGGGACACTTGGACAAGTCTCTAGTCCATGACAAGAACACCTGGACAAGTCTCCAGTTTATCACAGGGACATGTGGACAAGTCTCCAGTCCATGACAGGGACACCAGGACAAGTCACCAATCCATCACAGGGACATGTGGACAAGTCTCTAGTCCATGACAGGGACACCTGGACAAGTCTCCAGTCCATCACAGGGACACTTGGACAAGTCTCCAGTCCATCACAGGGACACGTGGACATCACAAGTCCATCACAGGGACACGTGGACATCACAAGTCCATCACAGGGACACTTGCACAAGTCTCCAGTCCATCACAGGTAGACGTGTACAAGTCTCCAGTCCATCACAGGGAGACGTGGACAAGTCTCCAGTCCATCACAAGGACACATGGACAAGTCTCCAGTCCATCACAGGGACACATGGACAAGTCTCCAGTCCATCACATGGACACATGGACAAGTCTACAGTCCATCACAGGGACACATTTACAAGTCTCCAGTCCATCACAGGGACACGTGGACAAGTCACCAGTCCATCACAGGGACACCTGCACAAATCTCTAGTCCATCACAGGGACACCTGGACAAGTCCAAGTCAACAGTCCATCACAAGGACACCTGCACAAATCTCCAGTCCATCACAGGGACACCTGGACAAGTCTCCAGTCCATCACAGGGAGTATCTAGAAGATACACAATATACATGACTCAAACTAAACAAAAGATCCTACTTAAATAGATTCAGAAGCAAATAATCTTTCTTTGAAGCAGGTTTTAAGAACACTATTCTACTCAAATTTTAATCCTGAAGTCCTTTAAATTAAGGTGATCACCAAAGAGCTCTACAAAGCATTGTGCCTCATTTCAACTAAAGGTGAAGCTCAACTTAAAAAAAGAAAGAAAAAACTAATTATGATACCTTTAAGCAAACATATTACTAGAACAATTTTTGCCTTTTTCAACAACCTGAAAATCAATCCTCTGAATTACTTTGAAAATGATTGAGTTCAAGTTTTGTTGAGTCTCTTCGCACAACATAAATCTTGATCCCATCGGTTCTTCTCCTACAGTTTGGTCAGGGTGAGCAGAAACCTGTAGAGAAGACACCAAATGAGTCATTAAGATTCATTTAATATTAACTTCAAGTTAGAACACTATACAGTAACAATAAGAGCTACGGTAAAGCTAGACAAGTTGTTTGGCAATACTATTTTAAGCAATGTCCTACTGATTGCCAACAATATTACTCTACAGTCATCTACACACAGTCCTCAGAATGCAGTCCCCTGATAGGCACAAGCATTGCAGGGACTGTGTCTACTGTCCCAAAAACCCATGTCCATTAAAATACCTGTCAGACAAATTAGAAAGATTTCCAAGTCAGAAAGCTGTTCACCTCTGGTTCAAGAGATGAGGATAGTGATCCCATCGGTTCTTCTCCTACAGTTTGGTCAGGATGAGCAGAAACCTGTGGAGAAGACACCAAATGAGTCATTAAGATTCATTTAATATTAACACCAAGTTAGAACACTATACAGTAACACTGTGTAAAGAGCTATGGTAAAGCTAGACAAGTTGTTTGGCAATACTATTTTAAGCAAGGTCCTACTGATTGCCAACAATATTACTCTACAGTCATCTACACACAGTCCTCAGAATGCAGTCCCCTGACAGGAACAAGCATTGCGGGGACTGTGTCTACTCTCCCAAAAACCCATGTCCACTAAAATACCTGTCAGACAAATTAGAAAGATTTCCAAGTCAGAAAGCTGTTCACCTGTGGTTCAAGAGATGAGGATAGTGATCCCATCGGTTCTTCTCCTACAGTTTGGTCAGGATGAGCAGAAACCTGTGGAGAAGACACCAAATGAGTCATTAAGATTCATTTAATATTAACACCAAGTTAGAACACTATACAGTAACACTGTGTAAAGAGCTATGGTAAAGCTAGACAAGTTGTTTGGCAATACTATTTTAAGCAAGGTCCTACTGATTGCCAACAATATTACTCTACAGTCATCTACACACAGTCCTCAGAATGCAGTCCCCTGACAGGAACAAGCATTGCGGGGACTGTGTCTACTCTCCCAAAAACCCATGTCCACTAAAATACCTGTCAGACAAATTAGATAGATTTTCAAGTCAGAAAGCTGTTCACCTGTGGTTCAAGAGATGAGGATAGTGATCCCATCGGTTCTTCTCCTA
>JBBPBX010000883.1:0-20427 GCA_038048925.1 Garcialebias charrua
AGTCCTTAATATAAATCACAAACCACAATGGGCAGCAGCATTGGCAGCTGTCACCGTCACCGAGGTCCAGCTCTAAACCGAGCCCGAACAGAACCACAGGAAGCTACAACAGGCAGCTCCTGACAGATCCTGTCAACACGAAACAAATAAAATTGAAGCAAAAGAATGCAGTGTTTTATTAAAAAATATTCTAACTCTACAGCCTACAAAATAATTCCTGGCACAATTTCTCCTACTTTCAGACAAAAAAAATATTGTGCAACACTTGACGCATTTAGTGAACAATTATTCCCATTTCAGTTTGTGGCTCTGACCAGAGATCCCAACAGGCCGCCAGTGAGATCATTTGTCAAAACAGTTATAAATGATTGGTTTCAGTTTATGTGTATGTGGTCAATGGATTAGAGCATCAATAAAACTTATTGTCACATACGGCACGTCGACACTTCTGACTTCATGCAGTCAGGTTTAACTGTAACACCATGTAATGTTCACAGTTCCACTTCAAACTAGAGTTTACTCCTTTAGAAAACTAACAAAAACTGTTTTGGATTTTTTTTAAACATTAATTCAACTTATTTATGCAGGTTAGTCTCGCTGAGCCACGAGAACTCAAGAGAGACTCATTTTAAACAAAGAACACATGAGGTACAGACAACAATAGACATTAGACAATCATATAAAAAGCATACAAAATGAAAAGTAAATAGAAGAAATTATAAAAAATAAAAATAAACGGCTACATTATAAATCAGTATAAAATCCTAAAAACAGAAACATGTCTGCGTTGGTTTTTGCCATGAACTTTGTTTAAAATCCCTAAATTGATGAGTTCGTGGTCACATAACCTATAATTACTTCTATATAATCTTGTCAGGCTAACTTGATGTAATCTTGTTGCTATACTTTCAGACACAATGCAAAATATACCAGGGGGAGGAGATTGGTTATTGGGAAGACAGGCTCTCGTATGGGCAGAAATAATAACTTTTATTATCAATAAATATACAAACAGTGATTTAGTCTTATAATGTGCTAATGGAGCTGTTCCTTCTAGATTTGCCACAATAGTTAAGTTGCAACTGTAGCTTTGTGCTGCTCGAAGAGCCTCAGTTACAGAAAATAAAAATAGGGGGCAACAAAAGGTCAGTATTATTGAGTTAAGTCCAATTTCTGTTCAGAAAACTTTAATCTCAAAATGTTTAAATCAGAACCAAAATCAACTTAATGCTCATCATTTACAGTAAAAAAAAAAGTAATAATAATAATAAAAATAAAAGTTTTATATGAGTGTGAGCCGTGTGCTGCATCCATGACATTTTTCTTCTTGCTCCATTTGTCCCTGATGCTCATCCAGTCATAAACATTGCTCCCTCTCCTCCTCTGTCCAGAGGCAACGATGTTGAAAGCACAGAATACGCTTTAATCTGCATCCCAACGCAGCTCGTCTGCTTTGAACTACTTCTCCTCACACTCCCATCAGCAAACACTTCAGATCTCTTATCCTTAACCGACTCTGGGCACCAAACATCTGTCAGGGAGGACATGCATGACAAGACTGACAGAAGACTAGAGAGTTGGAGCACGTAGACTAGAGAGGCATGATGGGTAATAAATGAGATCTGTTTTTTTGTTTTGTTTGTAGCTTCGGGTCAATGATTATCGTGTGGAGTTTAAGATAAACCACATGATCCTCCACTGATCGGTCACCTGCTTGAACCTATAGACTCAAACTGGTAAATACAACGTCTGATTTAATAATTCAACCCTTTCTTTATAATAAAAGTGCTGATGCAGTAGGTTTGTCCTTTAAATGGCAATGAGAAGAGGATTGTGTCGCATACACACACATCTGGCCGAGTTCCAACCCTCTCTGTTTTAATAGTTTTAATCCATTCTTGGCTTCGGTAGATTCCTGATGTATCAATAAAACTCATAGAAAGCAGCTGAAAGGACAGATTGACAGATTGTGAAGATATAGAGACAAAACCAATAATTTTACATTTTATATGTTTGTTGGATGAAACTGGAACCCTGTGTACACAATTTTGTTCCACCTCATGCACCGCATGTGGTGCGAATGACAAAATGAACCATGAATCCTTGAATAAGCACAAAGAATTACAATCATGATCAATAATCTGGGCATGCGTCATCCAAACTACACCTAGACATCAGATTTATTATTAATATTTTAAAAGTAAAGATGTACCTAGAGAAATTGCATTTCCTGCAAAAATGCAGTGTGAATGTTTATTGCTGGAAAACAGCTTAAATTAGCTAAAAAAAAAAACAACAACAACATGCTGAATTGTAGCTGAAATGGAAGAACAAGCCTAAGTTAGCAGAAGAAACCAAAAAGAACATAAACTTGCTGAATTTGGTTTAAATAAGAAGAAATGAGCACAAAAAATAAGGAAATTAGCTGAAAAGTTTAAATTTGCTAAAAAAAAATATAGCTGAAAACTAGCTGAAAGGTAGCCTGGTTAAAACCAGACCCTTGTCTACTAGGGTCTGGGACTTCTCCCATAGACAAGGATTTCTCCGGTAGATTTTTGACCGGACCAACCAGAGAACAGAAGGCGGAGTTTTGAACGACGTCGACTGACGTCGTCAGTTAAAATGGCTGCCGCCACGAAGGAATTTTCAAGAAAACAAGGTAAAAAACTATTATTTCTTTGCTGAGAAAAAATACAATTCTTAGCTGAAGTTATATCAGAAGTGTTACTGAGCTTAACAGTTCCTAAATCAATTCACGAAATGGTCAAATCTGCTGGATTTAAATTGTTTCGGTTTGACATTTTCCAAACAGCCTCGGGTGCGCTACGAAAATAAATTATAAAAAATCGAATTTTATCTCAAATGTTTCATCCAGGCCAAGAGTCAGTAAATTAGAGCCATATAATTACACACTGGTAGCAGAAAAAATATCTACCGAGTGGTTTCTGAGCAATTTATCTGAATAGCCTGGACCTCGCCAGGCTAAACTAACAAAACTCCGACTTCTGTTATCTGATTGGTCCGGTCAAAAATCTACCGGAGAAATCGTTCTCTATGGGAGAAGTCCCAGACCCTAGTACAAAGCGAAGTGAAGGACAAGGGTCTGGTTTTAACCAGGCTAGCTGAAAGGGCAAAAAGAAGCTTAACCTAAGTGGAATGAGCTGAAATGAGCTCAAACATTGCGGAATTAGCTGAAAAAGCTAAATTTAGCATCAAAACAACTAAAATGTAGCCAAATTGGCAGAAAAAGCTGAAACAAGAATAAATAAGCTGAAATGAATAAAGTTAGACTGAAGTCACAGAAATATCACAAAAAAACTTGAATTTATCTGGAAACAGCTAAAATTAACTAGCCTGGTTGATACCAGACCCATGTCCTTCACTTCGCTTTGTACTAGGGTCTGGCATCTCTCCCATAGACAGCGATTTCTCCGTTAGATTTTTGAATGGACCAATCAGAGAACAGAAGGCGGAGTTTTGTTAGTTTAGCCTGGCGAGGTCCAGGCTATTCAGATAAAAAGCTCAGAAACCACTCGGTGGATATTTTTTCTGCTACCAGTGTGTAATTATATGTCTCTAATTTACTGACTGTTGGCCTAGATGAAACATTTGAGATAAAATTCGATTTTTTATCATTTATTTTCGTAGCGCACCCGAGGCTGTTTGGAAAATGTCAAACCGAAACTATTTAAATCCAGCAGATTTGACCATTTCGTGAATTGATTTAGGAACTGTTAAGCTCAGGAACACTTCTGATATAACGTCAGCTAAGAAATATATTTTTTATCAGCAGAGAAATAATAGTTTACCTTGTTTTATTGAAAATTCCTTCGTGGCGGCAGCCATTTTGAATGACGACGTCAGTCGACGTCGTTCAAAACTCCGCCTTCTGCTCTCTGATTGCTCAGGAACACTTCTGATATAACGTCAGCTAAGAAATACATTTTTTATCAGCAGAGAAATAATAGTTTTTTACCTTGTTTTATTGAAAATTCCTTCGTGGCGGCAGCCATTTTGAATGACGACGTCAGTCGACGTCGTTCAAAACTCCGCCTTCTGTTCTCTGATTGGTCCGGTCAAAAATCTACCGGAGATATCCTTGTCTATGGGACAAGTCCCAGACCCAGCAGTGAAGGGAAATGAGAATTGAGCGGAGCTGCGTAGGAATGGCGAGGGCCAGGCTAAAAATTAACCAATAAATGCTAAAAAGTTAGCTGAAAAGATAGAACAAGCTTAAATTAGAAGAAGGAAGTGGAGAGAGCACAGTTTAGCTGAATTAGCCTGAAAGAAATTAGAAATTAGCACAAAAAAGTGGAAATTTTCTGGGAAAAGCTGAAATTATCAACGAAAAACAACAAAAAGTACGGTAGCTAAAAAAGCAGAAAGGATGCTAAATTACTAAAAGGAAGTGGAGAGAGCACATTTTGCTAAATTGATCTGAAAAAAGTTTAAACAAGTGCAAAACTTTAGGGTAGCGTGCCCTCTCCGGGTCGGGGAGGAGGTCCTTACCCAAGTGGAGGAGTTTAAGTATCTCGGGATCTTGTTCACGAATGAGGGAAAACTGGAGCGTGAGATCGATAGGCGGATAGGTGCAGCGTCCGCAGTGAAGCGGGCGCTGTACCGGTCTGTCGTGGTGAAGAGAGAGCTGAGTCAAAAGGCAAAGCTCTCAATTTACCGATCGATCTACGTTCCCACCCTCATCTATGGTCATGAGCTTTGGGTTATGACCGAAAGAACAAGATCTCGGATACAAGCGGCTGAAATGAGTTTTCTCCGCAGGGTGGCTGGACTCTCCCTTAGAGATAGGGTGAGAAGCTCAGTCATCCGGGAGGGACTCGGAGTAGAGCCGCTGCTTCTCCACATCGAGAGGAGCCAGTTGAGGTGGCTCGGGCATCTGGTTAGGATGCCTCCTGGACGCCTCCCTGGTGAGGTGTTCCGGGCATGTCCCACCGGGAGGAGACCCAGAGGAAGACCCAGGACACGCTGGAGGGACTATGTTTCTCGGCTGGCCTGGGAACGCCTTGGGATTCCCCCGGAGGAGCTGCTCCAAGTGGCTGGGGAGAGGGAAGTCTGGGCCTCCCTACTTAGGCTGCTACCCCCGCGACCCGACCCCGGATAAGCGGAAGAAAATGGATGGATGGATGGATGGATGGATGGCAAAACTTTAGGACTTAGCTGATAAAGCAAAAATTAGTTTAAAACATTTACACAATAGCTGAAATTAGCAGAAAGAAGTTAGAAGAAGCACAAAACAGCTGGAAAAACAGCTGAAAGTAGCTGAAAAAAACATTTAAATTTGTGCAAGGAAGCTGAAAGAAGCTGAACAGAACGTTAAAGGAGCAGTCGAAGGTTGTAAACAGATGTAAAGGTTTGAAGGATGTAAAATGAGCTCAGTTCATTTTCTATGAGGAAAAAATGTCAGAAAAGGCTAAACATTTCAAAAAGCTGCACCAATACATTTTGTTTATGATTTGTTGAAATAGCACAAAAATTGTGAAATGAGAAATATGACGAATATGGAAGAAAACATGGATCACAATAGTATGAATGCTTCATAAACATTCACACTATTACAGTTTCATCTTTTTATCGGACTCTCAGATTTTGCACAGAATTAACACGGTGTCAATGTGAGCATATTTAAAGTGCAAAAATAATGCACATACTAATATGAAGTAACAAGAACCGATTGATTTTATGCAAGTTCCTTATTATCAATAATCCCATCAAATTAGGAATTAAAGTACCTTTAAAAAAGGGTTTGAGGTTATAAATTAGAAGCTTGTTAAAGCTGCAGCCCTGGAGCACATCTGGCTTCTCCCAAGCCTCTCTGCTGGGCGAAGAAGTAATTAACAAGGAAACGATTAGAAGTGCACAGACAGACAGCACGTCAGCCACAGGAGGAGGAAACTTCACACAATGAATTTGTGATGCAGACTTTGTAGAAACGACTTTGCTCCAGAGCTGCGGGGCCAGAACCAAGGCCTTTAGAGATAAACCCCCTGCTATCACTGGGAGATGCAGTTTCTCACAAAGTTCAACAAAAGCTGACGCTTGGGATTTTTTTTGCATGTCAGCATTCCCGAAGTGTGTCAAACTACACTTACATGTTATTTTATCTGTGCCCATCATTCTGAACACATACAACACTGAATTCTCTGCTTGGTGTGGAAGGTTCGAGTGATCTCTGCGTGCAGACAGTTCAAACCTTTTATCTGGAAAAACTATGACATACGGGTTCATTACCTTTCTTTGCTTCTCCCACTCTTGCACCAAGTTTCTTAGCTAACTGTGTTGAACTTGGCGACATCCCGGAGCACGACGGGTACATTTTGAACTAAAGGTTGAAGATGCACCTGCAGGGAACACGCACAAGAGCTGTGCTCACATTTGGATGGAGTCCCACGGTGTGTGTGTGTGTGTTTTTCTGTTTGATGGCAGGAACCAAATCCAGGAAGCAAATAAAGTTGAGACTTTTGTAAATGTAGCGGTGAAACTGCAACTCTTTTGACGATTACAGTACATACTTTTTTATTTTAAGGTTTTCAAGGATAAAAGCAGGTTATATCTCAGTTGAGAGTGATGCTAAGGGTTAGATATTCACAGAGTTATGGGCAAATTAAAAAGCTACCAAGTGCATTGCATTAATGGAGTGTGTGCATATGGACTGATGGTTGAATGTTAGTTTAGTTTCAGTGAAGCAAATCAGACACAAAGTTAATATACCATCATCATCATCATCATCCAATCGTACTTGTTCCATCTCAAACTGGTGCCAAATGCTGATAAAACCAAAGGGACGTTGTTTTTAAACAGGAAGTTGGTCCCAGCAGTCCCTCCTTCTACTTTATGTATATAAAAAAACAACTCATATATCAAAAACTTGGTAAAGAAATTGAAAGTAAAACTGTATCTTTTTCAGAAATAGATCCTGTCTAACTCTGAACACTAGGAAACACCTTGTAACGGTGACTTTCCTTCCCTCCATTAACTACGGTGACATTATCTATATGAATGCTACTGCAAGCACTCTGCAGATGTTGGACGCTGCCTATCATGATGAGATCACCACAACTGGATTCATAACTGGCTGTAACTACCGTACTCATCACTGTACACTGTGTTCACTGGTTAACTGGACATCATTATCCTCACGCAGACTCTTCCACTGGTACATTTTAATCTTTAAATCACTTCTTGGTCTGCTGCCTTCATACATCTCCTCCTACATGTGACTGTGTGAGTGCAGCTACAGCGTGCGCTCTCAAAACATAATTACCTGCAGCGTCCCCTCAGTGCAGACTGAGCTTGGCAAAAGAGCCTTCTCCTACTCCGCTCCTGTTTCCTGGAATATCTTGCAGAAAGATCTGAAGCTCTTGACCTTGACCTCTTGAAGAGACTTTAAAGTTAAGATCAATGCAAAAATCAATGCAGACATGTTCCGGTTTTTAGTATTTTACACTGTTTTTTTAAAGTAGCATGTTTTTAAATTTTGTTTTACATCACTTGTTTTATATACTTTTCATTTTCATATGCTTTTATATGATCGGCATATAAATAGGGACACTGCCAGCGCCACCTGCTAAATGCATGCATATGTCTCTGAGGCTGACTACCGGTAATCATTTATCTTTACCGATGTCCTGCTGGAATCATCCATCACACCATCCTTTGTCCTCCACACAGACACCCGTCACAGTCAGCACACACACGCAGGTCAAGTTTCAGCTTCAATCCATCATCTGAGGACGTTTCAACGAGCGCTGACTCGAGCCTCAAATTCACCAGGCAACATTTCCTGAATCCATTCTGCAAAGATCAGAACAAGGAAACAGAAGTTGCTCATTGGACTCAAACATTAGTTAACGACGGGCAAAGCAACGTTGAGTTAGTTCATCCTTTTCCACAAACATAGGGTTCTGTTTCTTGGTAATCTGCAGCAGTAACCAAACATTTGGATGAGTGGAGCTTCTAGCTACAAAAAAAAAGAAAAGCTTTCAGTCTAATTGAGCACACCTAAAAGGCTGAAGAGATAAAGAAATTACTGGCTGGTCTCAGAGCTCAAACTTCCATGAAGACACACTTGTCCTTTGGCGATTGTGCCATTTGCTGTGATTTCTGGTCCATCATATTATGCAACCATCTTTGAAGCCCCGTTTCTCCCAGCACAGTTTGCAAACACACATATTGCCCAGTGTTTTTCCACTTTGTCTTTCCTTTTAAGCCTGATGAGAACCTCATTTTCACTCCTGTAGATCTGCAGAGGAAACAGTATTTTATAGAATTCCATTCAGTCAAGTCCTCTGGACGGTTTCTTTGTGTCAAAACGTTTCATCTTTCATCCAAAGGACTTCATCAGTCCGAGGAGCCACAACAAACTCAGTCCCATAAGTGGCACACTCATATAGTGGGCCAACCAATTTGATGGTGATAAGATGGTTTCCAGCTTATCACCATAAAACTGGTTGGCCCACTATATGAGTGTGCCACTTATGGGACTGAGTTTGTTGTGGCTCCTCGGACTGATGAAGTCCTTTGGATGAAAGATGAAACGTTTTGACACAAAGAAAACATCCAGAGGACCTGACTTAACTTTGTTGGATTTATCTATTTATCTTGCCTGTATACATAAAGGTTGAATGAATCTACATGGATTATTGAGCATGAACTTTGATATTTTGTGGAATTGTCACTAAAGCAAAGGCCAAAGTGATCCGTTTGGCTGAGTGGCATTTTGACACCTACGGTACTCTGCTCATCATCCAACAACTACAATATGGTGCATATAGAACGAACTGTACAAATGTCTGTCTGGAAAAAATATATATTTAAAACAAAAACTGTAGAAAGAATTATGTTATTTATTTATGTTAATCAAAAATGTTGATATATTTTAGACTAAAGTTTATATCAAAGATACTACAAAATGAATTCAGACCCGTTTCAAAGTCTTCATAGGATTCAATTTTGAGAAAAATGTAATTGCCAGGCTTGAACATGCAGATGTGATCATTGATGTACGTTTTGAATTCCACCACCATTCTTACAACAGACCCTGTTATGTAACCACTGGTCAAGCTGAGTGCATGCACGTAGAAACTGGTGATCATCTTTGTGTTGTATGTCTGTGCTCAGAACGATTAATTCCTCCTCCATCGTCCTCTGATGACCCTCCAGTGACTCATCGTTAGCTTTGTTTTCACTTCAGACATCTTAAACTAGAACTAAATCATTTTTATATTGGTTTTGTGCAGCTGAATACGTCAATAGTCTGCTCGTTCACCATGAAAACAATTTACCGTATTTTTCGGACTATAAGGCGCACTTAAAAATCCTTCAATTTTCTCAAAACTCAACAATGAGCCTTATCATCCGGTGCACCTCATCTATTAATTTTGGTTGTGATTACTGACCTCGAGCTGATTTTATGTGGCACTCGACACTCAAAAATATGTCAAACTGTTTTGTTACGCTTAATGTGCCTTTTAGTCAGAACAATACTGTACTGTTTTGTTCTAAACACATGTTTAAATATGAAATTTCCATTTAGTTAACACTTTTTTTAAAGTATAACCACAATACAATAAAAGATTTAAAAGACGTGTTCTCTTGGATCTCCATTGCCTCCCACACGAGACCAGCCATGTGCAACACAATCTGTGCAAGATGCGGAAAGGCAGCAAAATAAACCTTTACACTGCAGAGCTGTCACCAAAAATAGCATTTTAATTGGTTATCAGCAGTTAAATGGTTGCAGCATTCGACGCAGACGTCATGCAAAACAATCTTGATAATTCGATGAAAACTGGGTCGCTACTAATCAGCCGTCACACTAAAGGATGATCATGAAGATTTGAGGAGTCTGACTCGAAGGGAAGCAGAGATAGTCTCACTTCCAAGCCAAGTTCAAATAAAAGCCATCAATCTATATAACGTTTTGGCTCCGAGAGAACCAGACCCCCTCTGCCAGCTCTCTGCTTCGGTCTGACAGCTTCCACTCAGCTCGGTAACGTAAATCACCGCCTCCATCGCCTGAGTCTACCAGCTCCACTCTCAGAAACATTTCTTTCTCCGGGATCATTGAAGCCAGCACCAAGTCGGAGGCCTGTCTCGTCCGTGGTCCTCTGGGGGAGGAATGAGAGATTCCTCGACGAGGGGGTGGGACGTTTTTAACCCCTCTGCCGCCCTTTTCTTTGTGTCTCAACAACGAGACGTCTTTATCGTCAGAGTCGGATGAACCTGAACTCTCCCGGGTTGAGTCACAGCTGGTGGATGACTGGGTGTCCTCACGGTCGAGATCCACCCGGTAGACTAATTTCCTGTTTGTTTGTCTGCTCATGGACACCCATCGGAGGGAAAGACACCTCGTCATCGCCAGCCATAACCCTTGAGGCCTGAATAAACTTGACCTGGGCCGATTGGCGTCACAAATGATTCCTCTTTTCTCGGCTTTCATGCAGCTCGTCACCAGTTCTGACTCCACCACTTCTGAGACCGAAAGACCACAAGAGGTCCTCGCTTCTTCTTCGCTTCCCTCGTTTTTGGACTTTAGCTGTTGGTCCTCCTCGAAGCTAAAAGACCCGCTGAACCTTTGACTCCTCTTCATTGCTTCGGCGTCGGAAGCGGACGATGAATCCTCATCGGACGAGCATCCAGAGGGTGTGAACTGATCATCAGACGAGCATCCAGAGGGTGTAAACTGATCGTCTGAATCCGTTGACCAGGGACGTCGGTGCTCTTCAGACTCAGAGGAGCAGCTTGCCCTTTGCCCCCTCCTCATACTTTGTCGGTTCCTTCTCTTCCTTTATTCCGCCCGCTGCTCAGCACGGTTCTTCTTCATGGTTTGAGCCCAGCAAATATAAAAAAATATATATAAATATCACAGAGGTTATCACAACAGCTACAGCCGCTCCGCTAACATGGCGCTTCCTTACGTAGTCTCTGCTTCCAGAGGCACAGCTTTGGAGATGGGCAGCGATGACACTGTGATGTCACGTGCACACAGTTTTGCACACACACAAAACCCCCTGCGTGGCTATGTGTTCACACTCCAGTTGAGTGAGCAGTGACTTGCCTTGAAGGGAAGTGATGCCACATTGCATGATGTCATACCTCGCTGCAAACCAGAAGTGTGCAAACCCTCAAACCCAGACGACAAACAAATAAACCTCAAAGCTGAGCAAACACGAGCCTGTGTACAGTGATGTGCATTTAAATACTGTCTTTAATGTATTTTAAACTTGTATTTTGCTGTATTTAATTCCAATGAATTAATGCAAACAAAGCACTCTGTTAATATCATTAAAACCAAATGGAAAACTGAGATGATTTTTAAAAAGGCTTGAAGACCTTTCTTTTTAAGCGAGCCTACTCTGCCTCCACATGATTTTATCTTTGATCTTAGTTGATATTATCTATTGATTTTATCATTGATTCTTGTTGTTTTATCATTGATTTTACTTGATTTATAATTTGTTTTCATTTGATCATTGATTTTAGTTCCACTTTGTAGCACTTTGAGATTTTTGTTAATGAAAAGTGCGTTACAAATTAAATTCATTATTATTATGATTATTATTATGATTTACGAGGGTTGGGCCATCTGTGTAGGTGAGCAAATATGACAGAATCGAACAGGTAGAGAGAGAGAGAAAAAAAAACATTTAAGTGGAACTGTAAGATGAAATCTGCTGCTAAAGACAAAGCTCAGCAGGTTTTATGAACCTTCAAATAAGTTCACAGTCCATACATCACCATTGTTGAACTATTTTAGTCACTTCAGCTGCAAATGTGCAGTAGTTGGCCACTATTCACAAGTTCTGCTTATACAAACCAACACTAATCAACATTAGCCAACCTAAAAACAGCTATGATTTTAAAATATTCAACAAAAAAAATGATGTGGTCGTCGCTGCGAGCCAACAATGGTCTGAACGCAGCATCTTAAACTGTTGCACAAACTGTTGCACCCCCATCCTGATGAAGTGCTTTGAACGGCTAGTCATGAAAAGCATCACATCTGTCCTCCCTGCCTCCCTGGATCCCTTCCAATTTGCATACCGACCTAATCGCTCAACCGACGATGCCATCTCCTCTGCCCTCCACACAGCTCTCACACATCTGGACACGAAGGACTCTTATGTTAGAATGCTGTTCATCGACTTCAGCTCGGCATTCAACACCATCATCCCCCAACAGCTCATCCATAAACTGGACAGTCTGGGGCTGAACACCTCAATGTGTAACTGGCTGCTAGACTTCCTGACCGGGAGACCACAGACAGTACGGATCGGGAGTAACACATCTAGCACCATCACATTGAACACAGGGGCCCCACAAGGATGTGTGCTGAGCCCCCTTCTATTCACCCTGCTAACACACGACTGCACACCATCGTACAGCTCCAACCACTTCATCAAGTTTGCGGACGACACAACAGTGGTAGGTCTCATCAGCAACAACGATGAGACGGACTACAGGAACGAGGTGAGCCGCCTGGCCTTGTGGTGCGGACACAACAATCTCACTCTCAACGTGGAGAAGACAAAGGAGATTGTTGTGGACTTCAGGAAGAGGGATGCACAACATGCCCCTCTGACCATCAACAGCACCGCAGTGGAGAGAGTAGACAGCACCAAGTTCCTGGGAGTGCACGTCTCAGAGGACCTGTCCTGGAGCAGGAACACTGCATCACTGGCCAAGAAGGCTCACCAGCGTCTCTACTTTCTCCGCAAGCTGAAAAGGGCTGGAGCTTCAACCCCCATCATGTGCACCTTCTACAGAGGTGCCATAGAAAGTGTCCTGACCAGCTGCATCACTGTGTGGTTTGGTGCATGTACTGCATCCTGCCGCAAGAGCCTCCAGCGCATCGTGAGAGCAGCTGAGAAGATCGTCGGCACCTCCTTGCCCTCACTGCAGGACTTACACTGCAGGACTTACACAGCAACCGCCTCACTCGGAAAGCCCACTGCATGGCAGGTGATCCCACACACCCACTACACAGCTGCTTCAGACTGCTGCCATCAGGGAGGAGACTGAGGAGTCTCCAGGCTCGAACCAGCAGACTGAGAGACAGCTCTGTTCATCAGGCAGTCAGGATGCTAAACACTCTGCCTGCTCTGCCTCCCCTCCCATTTGAACTGCCTTAACACAAAAAACTTTCTCACACATTACCACTCAACACAAAGTTTTTAACACTGGACTCTGTGTCATCAAACGGGTTATTCACTAAACTCTCGGTCATGTGCTCATTCAGTTTGCACTACTTCTCATATTTGCACTAATGTTTGTATTACATTACTGCCTATAGTCATACTACTGTTTACATTCACTGTTTACATTTATTAATACTGTTTACATTTATTACTACTGTTTACATTTACACTACTTTTATATCTACACCACTGCTGATACATATACAGTATTCTCTGACTAGCCTTATTTAAGGATGCCCAATGTGCCTTACTGCATATGCCACTTTTGCCTCTATACCAACATCAACTACTACCTCATACATATACTGTGTACATTAACTCATATGCTGCTTTGCCACTCTTTGCAAATGTCAATGCTAGAACCTTCAGTTTATTTTATAGATATACTTTTTATATTTTTTATACTATGCAAAAACTCAGGACAGTATTACACTTTTATTATTTAATTTTATGCTTATGTTCATTAAATGTTTAGTGTTTTAGTTTTAGTTTTAGTGTTGGTGTAAATTTTCATACTTTTATACTACTATGCAAAAACTCAGGACAATGTTACACTTTTACTATTTTATGCTTATGTTTATTAAATGTTTCAGTGTTTTAGTGTTTAAATGGTTACTGTTGCACCGAGGGACTGAGAGAAATGCAATTTCAATCCTGTGTATGTCCTGTACATATTGCAGTTCTGACAATAAAGTTGACTTTGACTTTGAAAATCATTTCTCAGCACAGGATGATCTTGGTCTAAAACTCTGCTATGAAAGGCAGCAGGCCTTCAAGGAATGCCAGGCCTTTGAGCGCTAAAGCTTTGAGAACTTGAGTTCTACTACTTATTGTATTATCCGCCCACAGAGAGGACAAACAAGCCGACTAAACATGTTTTCTTGAACTTTAAACACAAGAGTTTTCTATCTGGACTCAAACTTTAAAGCTGATTTGTGGCTCAGAGTTCACGAAGTGTGGTCCAACATCCAACAGTGTGAGTGTGTGTGTTGTATCTTCAAGTACTGTTCGGGGTCAGTGGTGCAGTTATCTGCCTTTCCATTTATGGCTTTACAGTGGCACCTCATGTCTCTGCACGCAGTCACCGACCGGTTGCATCATGTCGGGCAAAGGGACGGCAGCCTGTAGTATAATGTAGTATAATGGTGTAGAGTTTGGTGTAATATAATGTAGTATAATGTAGTATAATGGTGTAGAGTTTGTTGTAATATAATGTAGTATAATGTAGTATAATGTAGTATAATGGTGTAGAGTTTGGTGTAATATAATGTAGTATAATGGTGTAGAGTTTGGTGTAATATAATGTAGTATAATGTAGTATAATGGTGGATAATGGTGTAGAGTTTTTAGTATAATGTAGTATAAAGTAGTATATGTAGTATAATGTAGTATAATGGTGTAGAGTTTGGTGTAATATAATGTAGTATAATAATAATAATAATGTCCTTTTTTGTCATCCGTGTATGTTTCCCATACACAGACGAAATTCGTCTCTGCATTTAACCCAACCACCACCAGGTGGTGCAGCGAGCAGCCATATAATGTAGTATAATGGTGTAGAGTTTGTAGTATAATGTAGTATAATGGTGTAGAGTTTGGTGTAATATAATGTAGTATAATGTAGTATAATGTAGTATAATGGTGTAGAGTTTGTAGTATAATGTAGTATAATGGTGTAGAGTTTGGTGTAATATAATGTAGTATAATGTAGTATAATGTAGTATAATGGTGTAGAGTTTGGTGTAGTATAATGTAGTATAATGTAGTATAATGGTGTAAAGTTTGGTGTAATATAATGTAGTATAATGTAGTATAATGGTGTATAATGGTGTAGAGTTTGTAGTATAATGTAGTATAATTTAGTATAATGGTGTAGAGTTTGGTGTAATATAATGTAGTATAATGTAGTATAATGGTGCAGAGTTCGGTGTAATATAATGTAGTATAATGTAGTATAATGTAATATAATGTAGTATAATGGTGTAGAGTTTGGTGTAGTATAATGTAGTATAATGTAGTGTAATGGTGTAGTTTGGTGTAATATAATGTAGTATAATGTAATATAATGTAATATAATGTAGTATAATGGTGTAGAGTTTGGTGTAATATAATGTAGTATAATGTAGTACAGTATAATGTAGTATAATGGTGTAGAGTTTGGTGTAATATAATGTAGTATAATGTAGTATAATGTGTAGAGTTTGTAGTATAATGTAGTATAATGTAGTATATTGGTGTAGAGTTTGGTGTAATATAATGTATTATAATGTAGTATAATGTAGTATAATGGTGTAGAGTTTGGTGTAATATAATGTAGTGTAATGTAATATAATGTAGTATATTGATGTAGAGTTTGGTGTAGTATAATGTAGTATAATGTAGTATAATGGTGTAATATAATGTAGTATAATGTAGTATAATGGTGTAGAGTTTGGTGTAATATAATGTAGTATAATGTAGTATAATTTAGTATAGCCTAATGGAGTATAATGGAGTGTAATGGTGTAGAGTTTGGTGTAATATAATGTAGTATCATGTAGTATAATATAGTATAATGTAGTATAATGTAGTATATGTAGTATAATGGTGTAGAGTTTGGTGTAATATCATGTAGTATAATGTAGTATAATATATTATAATGTAGTATAATGTAGTATAATGTAGTATAATGGTGTAGAGTTTGGTGTAATATAATGTAGTATAATGTAGTATAATATATTATAATGTAGTATAATGTAGTATAATGTAGTATAATGGTGTAGAGTTTGTAATATAATGTAGTATAATGTAGTATAATGGTGTAGAGTTTGGTGTAATATAATGTAGTATAATGTAGTATAATGTGTAGAGTTTGTAGTATAATGTAGTATAATGTAGTATATTGGTGTAGAGTTTGGTGTAATATAATGTATTATAATGTAGTATAATGTAGTATAATGGTGTAGAGTTTGGTGTAATATAATGTAGTATAATGTAATATAATGTAGTATATTGATGTAGAGTTTGGTGTAGTATAATGTAGTATAATGTAGTATAATGGTGTAATATAATGTAGTATAATGTAGTATAATGGTGTAGAGTTTGGTGTAATATAATGTAGTATAATGTAGTATAATTTAGTATAGCCTAATGGAGTATAATGGAGTGTAATGGTGTAGAGTTTGGTGTAATATAATGTAGTATCATGTAGTATAATATAGTATACTGTAATGTAGTATAATGTAGTATATGTAGTATAATGGTGTAGAGTTTGGTGTAATATCATGTAGTATAATGTAGTATAATATATTATAATGTAGTATAATGTAGTATATGTAGTATAATGGTGTAGAGTTTGGTGTAATATAATGTAGTATAATGTAGTATAATGGTGTAGAGTTTGGTGTAATATAATGTAGTATAATGTAGTATAATATAGTATAGCGTTTAGTGTAGAGTAGTGTGGTGTAGAGTTGCAGAGTTGAAGAGAGATGCAGGCGCGTTCCAACTGATTAGGTCTGCTGAGGTTCTTGTGGAGTTGGTATCTGCACTACTCTGAGGAATGTGACTATAATGTTTAACACCTTGATAGAACTAAAGCAACACATTCATTAAATAAATTCATTCTTATAAATAACATTAAAAATATAACTCCAACCTTTGAGAAATGTTTATTTTTTGCATGAATTTAATTATTGGTCAGTTTCATTACTGTACTGGGAAATATTCAGCAGCAGCTGTTTGGTTTCAGCTGCTGGGTATTTATTGGCCAACATTTCAAATGCCTTCCTTTATCAATTAATAAATGTTTGTTGCATTTATTTTTCCAATGCATAAGATTTCAACATTTAAAAAAAATAATAATAATAAGATTAAATATGTACATGGTGGTATCCATGCTGGGCAATGTGCATGCTCCAATTTGTTTTTAAACCCTCCAACAGGAAATGGGAGGGGTACAGTATATTTGTTTGCACAAGTTGTCAAATTCTTTTCTCTTTCGCAGTACACATAAATGTGCAGCCAGGCTTTGAACGCACTAGTTACAAACACTGTTTGTTTGGGAACTAGGCCACAGTAAAAGTCCTTTTTGGATTAGCGGTGTCAATTATTACCCAAGTTTGGGGTAAATTTAACCATGTTGCCAAGAGTTCAACTACTCAGCATGAAATTTCTGAACTTGATCCACAGTTATCAGACATGAAAATGAGTGAAAAAGATGCAATTTTAAGAACAAGTGAACTTTATTCTGCCATTAATTGCCATTGTTTCATCCAATTCACTACAGCTACATCAGGAATGCAGTAAAATAAAATAAATTTAAATAGAGAGTCTCGACTCCAAATAGTGCCGTGGCAAATACATAAGCTTGGCTGACCAGCATTATTTTCTGGTTTAAGTAGGAGTCTGCAGTTCTCCACATTTCCTGCCTCCATCACAATGCAGCCCTGCTGAATAATATATTGTAAAACAGGAGCTGTTGGGGGTGTGATGAAGTAGAATAAATACAGATATTCAGCCTATGAGGGTAAAAGCTTTTTCATTAGCTTTGAAGGTGCTTAAAAAGATTTTCATACAACAGGCATTTAGCACAATTAGATACCTTGTTCCTAATTCCATAAAGTTTGATGAATTGTGTTGGATTTTACAGCTTTTTATGTATGTGTTGTGATTTTAATGTATTTATGTTAATCAAATGTGTAAGCAGTTTAACGAGCTGCAACATGTTCTGCTCTGCTCAGAGAGCAGACAGTATCTTACCTGGGTCATGGTGCACTCAGAATGTTTGATTAGCTTGTAATTATATAAAGTGTGAACTTGTAAGATTAATATTAGTAAATGTGAGATTATATGTAAAACATAAAGTAATTAGTGTACACTCTAATATGAATACAGGCCTGTAAATAGAATAAATGAAGACACACACACACACACATTGTATAAAATGCATCATCGGTGACATTTCAAAGCTTGTAAAAAGATATATAAAGGTATAAAAAGCTGTAAAATCCAACAATTGTCACCCCATCAATTAAAGGTGGAGTCTGCAGTTTCTGTAGAACATCAGCACTTAGAAAAAATTTCAACAAGCAAAGCATTCTGATCCCTCCCCCTCAGAGCCATATATGGCACTGCCCCCTTGTGGTCTGTTAAAATTCAAATTCAAGCTCTGTTTTTATTGGCTGATTCGAATTCAAGCTCGGTTTTTATTGGCTGGTTACAAACTTTGTTTTTATTGGCTGGAAAATGGCGGGTCACTTTTTCTTTTTAGAAATGCTTATTTACCACCTGGAGAAGCAAGGGGACAATATTTTTTTTTAGTTTTTTTCAGAGATTACCTCTCTAACATCAATCTAGTGACAGAGTGAAGAAATATGTTAAAAATATATTGTTAGAAAAGTTACATATAGCAGCTTTAAGGCTGCACAACTTTTGTAGGCAAACAATTCAATTAATTTACCTTTATTTTAACTTTTTTTTTGTACATTGACGTTTCAAAAGACTACAATAAAAACAACAAGTGATAATAACGTGGGAAAAAAATGGAAGAGCAACGAATCTGCTATTATTAAAAATTCATAAAAGCTTGGAGCAGCAGAAACCAAGTGAAGCAGAAAGTTCTGCTGCGGCTAAAAGTGCTATTTCTGGGCTGTGTTCCCATAAATTATTTACAAAAAGCGATGGAAAAGCAGAAAACAAGCCACTTACCTCAGCTCTTGTGGGTGAAATGTCAAATTCATTAGGTTCAGGTGTGTAAAAAAAAATGCATCCAGCTGCAAGCAACAGAACCACCACATGAGGGCGCTGTTGGCTCCTCACGATTCAATCCGCAGGTTAGTTTCAACAGGCGGATGTAACAAGACTTCCGATTGGTTGAAACGCTGCGTCATGTATGACAAACTGCTTACCATTGGTCAGATCTAAGTAGGCGGAGCTTAGGACGACGCTTCATTGACATACCCTACAGCTGGCGGAGGCAGATTAGCCACACAAAGTGAACGGGGCGAAGAAAGTGATGAAGGCTCGATGTAGAGAGGGGTTTAAAGAAGGATAAAGTATAGTTTATTATTTGTAAGGAGTCAGTGGCACACCAAAGACTTACAGACAAAATGCTCTGCCACGTTACTCGTCCGGACTCGGTGGTGATGGAAGTGCAAGTTGATGCGAAGGCGAACGGTGAAGATTGTCTGAATAAGGTAATGTTCATTTATTGTATTTAGACAATATGCGCTATTTTAAAATAACGTCATAATTGGCAAGTCATTTCAGCTGCTATTGTGCCGTAAAACTTCAAATATCTCTTAAACTTGTTGCTTATTTAGGAGTAAGCTAACTAGTTTCTGTACAAAATGATATTATTTCACTAACCGGAAGTGTAAACATCTTGACTTTAACAACAGATGCTGGTGCTAAAACATTTTCTGTTCACGACAGGCACATAAACCTTTTTTTTTTTGTTGTAAATTTTTAAACATTAAAACTTTTTTCCGACTAAAACGTGGTATTTGTTTTGAATGTGCATGAAAGTTGTAATACTTTATGGGAAAGTGTGGCCCCTGCAGTCAAGCAGAGATGCTTGTCTGAGGTTACTAGAGTTCATCCTTTTGCTTTCTTCCTCCACCATAGTCTGAAACTTTAACGTAGCTTCATTAATGTTCATTCCCTTTTTATATTTTAAAGCAGGGAATTAAAACATTGTCAACTAAAAAAAATTTTTTTCACAAGAAGACAGTTTTCATGCACATAAAATGCAAAACTTGGCTTGTTTTTTGTATGAATGCCAAATTCCCAACTTGTTTGTCACAAATGAGCATTATAGCCTCCAGGCTTTCCATAGATGCTTTCCATAGAATGCTCATCAGCAGTTGTGTAATAGCAGCTGGTTTGCTCCCAAAGTAAAACAGCTGCTTGGGAGTGACGTCCTGCTACTTTTCAAATAAAGAAACGAGTGATCTGCTCCTGTTCGATCGTACTGTATTGTCTAAATTTCAACTTAATGGCTGATTTATTTCCCCGCTCTCTCCAGGTTTGCAGAAAGTTGGGCATTATTGAAGTGGACTACTTTGGGCTGCAGTTCACAGGCGGTAAAGGGGAGAACCTGTGGCTGAATCTGAGGAATCGCATCTGCCAGCAGATGGATAACGTGACGCCCTGTCGACTCAGGCTGCGAGTCAAGTTCTTTGTTGAGCCCCATCTCATTCTGCAGGAACAGACGAGGTACCAGCTCGCTTTT
>JBBPBX010000883.1:20551-49773 GCA_038048925.1 Garcialebias charrua
CAGAGATGACGTACCGGTACTAACGCATAAATAAAAGATAAATGTGTGTGTATTGTGCAGGAGTTATTCAACATTTCACATTATAAAGCATTATTAGAGACATGTAGAATGAAATGGGCAAATAAGAAACAATATAACTGTTTTATTTTGAAATGCAGGTTTTTACTTACCGTATTTTCCGGTCTATAAGTCGCACCTTTTTGCCTAATTTGCATGCCCTGCGACTAATAGAGAGGTGAGACCTGTTTATGGAATTTTTTCCCCATATTTTTAGACTAATTTTTGGCTCAGATATGACTGTTTTTCATTTTGGCAATAAATGGTGCAGTACCACTTTCAGCCGCTAGGGTCCACCGACCGTTCCCACCTCATGTGTCCGACGGCAGCCTCCTCTGGTCGGACACACTCTGTCGCTGCCGGGCCTCCTGCTCCGGAGGTAACTACTGTTAGCTCAGTGTTTGTTAGCAAAAACGGTTACCATTTATCTAAATAACTAAAACTAAAATTCGATGTTTTAGGAGCGTAAATGTGCAGCGGTTAGCTACGTTTTTTTTTTCCGCATACATTTTAGCAAATTGCTCATAAACCACTCAGCAGATTTTCTTTAAACTTACAGAAAGTAATTACTTGGTGTTCATTTACAAACTTTTAGCTGTTGGAGTTGTTTGAGCTAAAATTAGATTTATTTATAATTTATTTTCGCAGCGCGCGCGACCGTTTGGAAGACGTCAAAGCGAAACAATTTAAATCCAGCAGATTTGACCATTACGTGAATTTATTAAGGAACGGTTAAGCTAAGACACATCTTTGCTATAATTTTCAGCAGACAAATAATTGTTTTTACCGTGTTAATCTTGTTAAAAGTCCTTCCGTGCATGCTTCTGTGGCCGCCATTTTCAGCAGGGCAAATGACGCGCTGCCGCATCGCGTAGCGGTGACGCATAATAGATGCGACTTAAATAAAGGTGCACCACGTTTATGGATTTTTCCAATTTATTGCCAATAATTGGACAAAGCGACTTAAAGAAGGTGCGAGTTATCAGGTGGAAAATACAGTATGTTAAGGATGACCACATCATTGTGAAACAATTTAAACTCTCGTTTTATTTAATCGTTTTATCAAGTTTTATTGATCTTTTGTGGTGGTGGGGGGGAGGGGATCAAAAGTTGAGTATTTTTATCCCCCAAATGAAAACCTTTCCATCAATGAATACCGCTGACTAGTTTAGTTTGTCTAAAACTTTTTAAACAACAATCCAGAATAGTTTGGAGTGTCTAAAATTGTGGGAAAATAGATTTTCTTTGTTAAAACCACAAAAAAACTGTTAAAATCAGACTACGTGCTTGATTGCTGCGTAGACCTTCCTTGAGACTGACATTTAAACAGAGCTGTTTATTTCTTTATACTTTCTCCACGTCAAGCATTGTAAGTTGGTGTGTTTTCGTCCAATCTATATACCATACCAATTTATTTATAGAGCACTTAAAACGGCAACGAGGCCAACCAAAGTGCTGTACAATAGAAACAAACAAGCACAGCAGACAGGAAAACATAAAATAAAAAAATACATTTGTAGCTACAAATAGCCACAGAAACTAACTAGGTGATGTGACTTGTATTGATGGCAGCTTGTCTCCTTGGGGGAGAAAACAAGAAAACGATGTCGTCATCGGGGATTGCCAGGCCCGTAACCAGATCGCTTTGTTTCCAGTGCGCTGGAAATGCCCTTTAGTAACCTCTTTGTCAAGCCCGTCTGGGTTTACTATAGGTCATACTGGTTGAGCACCATGCTGGAAATGTGATCCAGCAGCTCTGGAGTGACGTGCTCTCACCCCCGCCTCCCCCATGGGACCCTCTGGTCTCTGTGGCAGTCGGGACCCTCTGCTCCCATTCAACCAACGTTTTTTGTTTCAGTTGTTTGGGGGGGGGGCATTTTAATTTTAAACAAAAGCCGTCTTGTTCGGTTCTTAGTTGGGTATTTTATTTTATTTTAGTGCAGTTGTGCCACGTTTGTATCAGCCTTAAAAACATTTTTAACGTTATGTGGAACACAGAACGTTTCTTCACTGGCAGCGTGTCTTGTTCATGCAGCTGCCGGCACGCCTGCTTCATATTGCAGAACTGGATCCACATGAATCAAGGGGGACGCCAGAGAGAGAGTCTGTTCGATGGATTCGCTCCTCTCTCCTCATATGCATGTGCAGCACGTCGCCGGAGCAGCTAATTAAGCACAAATGTAGTTAACACCAAGATGCTCCGAGTTAATCCCCTGCTTTTATCTCTTCCCCCCCTCCCCATCTGCGTTTATGTCGCAGAGCGGCACCACGTTTGCTCTTTGCCATCACATTTTGTGTGCCTGGTTGATATTAAACAACTGCCACCTCCTGTTTAAACTTTCCACACTGGCCCATAGTTGACATTTGAAGTGGAAAGTGAAAGCAAGGGAGCTGCCTGCGCTCTGACCTCCTATAGATTAGCAAGGGTTATCTACTGATTGTGAAAGGCAGTGGGGGGGGTCACCGAGTTGTGAAAAAGATGAGATAATGATGCTGCTAATAGGCTGAACTAGTCTAGTTGTGATGAAATCTGTTGGAGGCATTTCGTGCATGAACATGCAGGCCACCACTATATATTTTCAAACACTGCAAATAACCGTTCTGCTCAGCTCGCGTTAATAATTTGCGTCCATTGATGTTTTGAGGACTTACAGGGGTCATATCTGTCGTGGTTTCTGCTGTCACCTTTCACCCAGTTCAGCTCCTGGCGAGCTGGTCTCGCAGCAGACGTGACTCACTGCGATGCACAGCTCCTCCGTTGTATATCAACCTCTGCCCACGGGCCGTTTCAGAGTCTTGTCATCGTTTTGGAGGAAAAGCTTTGCTTGTGAAGCCGTTTCTGAACAAAGCGTGTTGGTCTGTGGTGTCACAACGTTCAGAAGAGCTGGCACCCATCTCCACGCCCTTTCTATAGGCCTTTATTACATAACCCACTGAGCGGCTTATATAAGCTGTTGTGTACTCTGCTGCCACATAAAACCTCCCAGGTCAGTGTGAAGAGTTTTGTTTCGTTCATTATTTTGTGGCGGCCACATTTAAAGTCAAACGAAAACGGTGTTTCTGGTGAAGCTCTATAATATATTTTATGGTGTTTTACCCACAAAACCACAGGATATACATGTAGTCCTCGACTTACGACGTAGATCCATTCCTACGCGTCGTCGTAAACCGATTTTCGACGTAAGTCGGAATATACGTACTGTACATACTGCACCATATACATGTAGGATAGGCTAAGTGCTGTATTACCAAGCACTTAGCCTATCCTAACACAGTACCCTACATAATTATCAAAAAACACATACGTTTGGGAGCCATAATGAAGGGGAAAAAAGAGTTACGGTAATGGCCTACTAGGATGCTGTTGACGCCGTTCTCCTCGTTCCATCCGTTGTACCTGTATTCCGTTTTCCGTTTACGACGTAAAACCACGTTCACCGTACAGTACAGTTTTCCTCTGCCGCTGCACCACATACAGTACAATATTTTCCGCCGCTGCTTTACGTTTACGATGTAAAACCGGTCCATCTGCTGTATTCTGCATTCTGTTTACGACGTAAAACCACGTTCACCGTACTACAGTGCAGTGTATTCCTCCGCCGCTACGTTTACGACGTAAAACCGGTCCATCCGCCGTATTCCGCATTCCGTTTACGACGTAAAACTGCATAACTCGGCATTTTAAAAAATAACAATTTTTTTTATGGGAGATGCGCCGCAACCACGAAACGTTGTAACTCGAGACCGTCGTAACCCGGGGACTACCTGTACTGGTATATTTCCCCCAATGCTTAAAGTCATATCTACCGGTATTTGAGCTGCTTTGGCAGCTGTGATGTCTAAGTTGTAATTTTTTTCCCCTCATTGCTTTTCAAAGTCTTTATTTCTTCCAGGCATAATTTATAAATCTGTTTCCTGCTACTAGTTGTTGGGACATTCAGAGTTTCAGATGGCTTCATGCAAAGATTGTTTTGGGGAAAAACATTCAAAACGGTAGTTTTATTTTGAAAGGCCTGATAATTCAGTTGGGCTTGACTCCAAGGACAAGTTTTTTTGTTTTTTTGTTTGTTAAGAGACACCAACCTAAAACAGCCTGTATTATCTGCATCATTAAACATTACTTGCTAGAGGGAGTTCAGCTTTAAACTTGTGGATTGTTTTCCATTCATTAGAGGTCTTGTTTAGCATTCTGATCAGGCAAACACTGGATACCCTGGGAGGGGAGTATAATAGCTACAGGCTTTAGTGCTGTTAATAACTTGACTTTCGCTTCCATCCAAATAAAGATTTTATAATTCTGTCAAACAATTTGGAGAATGACTAACCCAACGTGTCAAAAATTAAAATGAAACCTGTTTGTGATAAAGCAGGAAAGACCCTGTTGAAGATCTTTGTTTAAAAATCTCAGTGCTCTTTCGTGACAGTGTTCCTGCTCTTAAATAACCTCAGGCCCTCTGGAGACAACTTTAGCAGCTGATCTGGAAACGAAATCAGTCAAAGTAAATATTTTTCTTTGTGTGCGTGCTGCTCCACCGGAGTGCTGATCTGTGCTGAACATCTCAATGCATTGTGGGACGTGCTCCAGCAAGACATGTGCATCGAACTCCTGAGTTTGGACGAAATTGCACATTGCACATCTGCACATTGTTCTAGAATTGCACCACACAAAGTGGCTGCATGTTACAGTTGCTATCTTACAACTGGGAACAGCTGTTTAACATCTCAAAAGCTCAAATAATACCACAACTGGAGCCCCAAATCCCAATTGAGTTGAAAAGGAGGCGCCGTGGATGCATTCCCATCTACCTGGAGGCAGTGCTTGACTGCTGAGATCTTGGAGGTAGCAGGAAACACTGCTCGGGACAGTGGGAGGGCCGAGATCGTACCTCGGCACCTGCATTCAAGTCTGCGGTGACGAGGGGCTCAGCGGGCTGCTGGGAGAAGTGGCCATCGCTCGGGGAGGAGTTCTATCTGGCATTCAAGAAGACTGGGAGGTCTGCTGGGTCTGGGTGGGAGGATTAGCATCTGCGGCCAGTTTCTTCAGATCCGCTGTGAGACAGACGGCTACAAGGGATCCTTCCTGCCGTCAGCATCTATAACAACTCTAATGAGGATGAGGACCAGGATGATGAGCTATAACAACAATTAATTTCCCTTTGGGATTAATAAAGTATAATTGATTGAATTGAATGTTTTTTTTTATCATTCACCTGCAGCAGCTGCTGTACAAGTAGATTTAACTGCTCCAGAGTTTAACTTAATTGCACATCTTTTTTTTATTTAAACTAAAGAATAATATATTTTGAATTCTGCAAAATGTAGTTTCACTATACAACTTTCACAGAAACGGAGCATTTACAGAATTCCTGCACTAATTCTTTGAATGCATGCTCTGCAAAAAGCGTTTCAGGATATATATTCAGCTCACGACGCACGACTTGTCTTTGTCTGCAGGTCACACAGATGAGCATGACAAAGATTTCAGAAAATACCCGTGGGTCTATAAATGTAAAACACAAGTTCTTAACTGCATACAGTACTTTGCTTTTAAAGCCACTGAATTTCCTCTGCATGTGCTTCAGCGGACTTCTTAACCTATTGTCCTAGATTGAAAGTTGTTATATTTATTCAGCGCCTGAACTGAAGAGTTTATGCTTGGCTGTAATTGCTGTTTTACCAGTCCGCGACCCGTGGAGTCTCACACACAGACATCCTCTTTGTTTTATTGCAGCTGACATGTGTTGAAGTTGTTGCCTTAAATTAATGTGTTGCCACTTTGCGGTACAAGGTGCACTTACCGGTACAAGTTTCTTTTTTTCAGGCCGCCCACAACTTGCAAGAAGACGTTGAGCCAAGTTAACTATAGGTCATTGACAGAGAGTAACCTCGCCGCACGTAGCTTCTGGCAGCGTCTAATTTGACTAGCTCGCAAACCGCATTGTTGGGAATCTAACCAGCGAGGCCTGAAACTCTGCTGGCGATTGGCTGCGTTCGCTAAGCAGCGGTGTTGAGTTTCAGTTTGTGGGGTTGTTTTGTTCCCCTCGTGTTGTGAACTCACTGACTTTGTGAATCTGACACTGGGCTGCGGTGGAAAACATTAAAATGAGACCGTTTCTACAGAAGGAACACACAGCAGAGTTGAAACTGCTGCCTGGTTCGGTTACCTGCACGTTAACATTCAGTTGTCTTATGGCCTCCTAAAATGTTGATGATGGGGCGCCTCGTAAAGATAAAGCAATGCGATGTAAACTGTAATACAGTGAAACTAGGCCGCAAGACTTTAATCTCAACACAGACTTCCTGGAATTGACTTTTATTGTTGTGTTGTTGCACGCTGACAAGAAACAAGACAAAGCTGTAGTAACTCTATCTTGGAAGCACACCAAACACGTGCACATGTTCATCTGGGGAGTATTTTCATTTTGTGTGCAATAAATCAAAACGGGTATCAGAGAAGGGATTTGGCTTTTAACAAGGTGCTGTATTTTCCGCCGTACACGTCGCACCGCCCTATAAATCTAATCAGTCCAAATACCTGTATGTCTAAAAAAGTGGGAAAATCCATAAATATGTTGCTTCGCCGTATATGTCGCATCTATTATGCGTCACTGCTGACGTGTCGCGTTTGTTACGCATCACCTCTGACAACCTGGAAATGTGGGCCGGTGTTGTGCCAAATATCGATGGGCTGCCAAATGTTGGGCTGCGTAAGCGTGCATGGGAGCACTTTTAACAAGATTAACTTAAAACAATTGTTTTGTCAAAATTAAAACAATTATTTGTTTGTCAAAATTGCAGTAAAGGTGTGTCTCAGTCTAACATTTACTTAATAAAGGGACTATAATTGCCAAATCAGCTGTATTTCAAAAGTATTTGCTGCCTCGGTGCTCCGGGAGCACGCAGAAGGACGTGGAAAAAATGGGATTAACGCTCCTCGTTTCTTTGAAATTCAACAAGCGAAGCACCTAAAACATTTGTTTGCGCAAAATTATAGCAAAGGTGTGTCTCAGTTGAATTTTACTTAATAAATGCACTTTAATGGTAAAATTCTCTGCATTTCGCCAGGGTGGTGCAGCTGGTTTGAAGGTTGCTCCAAGCAGCAAGCAGAACAAAGGTGGGGGGGGGACTATGGCAGGCTGATTGTGTTTGTGTCATTAATAGCCTGGTGACGCTCCTCACTAGTCTTCCAGGACATGGTAAATTCAAAAAAGTAAATAAAAAAAAGCTAAATATAAAGTATAATAAATAAAGTCCAGTTGTTTTTGTCTTGAACTTTTTTGAATTTGTAGTTATAGCCACGTTTACCTATTACATGATACAAAGGCATGCTGTACCGCTACTACTACTCTGCTGCCATCTAGCGGCTGAAAATGGTAGTGTTCAATTGTTTTCAGTCAGAATGAATGAAAACGGTAATATCGCAGCCAAAAAATGGTTTATAAATATGTGGGACGGGGGGATCCATAAATACGTTGCTTCGGGCTATAGGTCGTAGGGCATGCAATTTATGCAAAAAAAAGTGACTTGTAGGCCAAAAAATATGGTCCAATGCTCAAATTCTTGTATTTGCTACCAAAGTCTGTGACAACAAGTTGTCTCCGATGTGTGGCGACACTTGTTTCTCCCATGCACCGAGTGTAGGATGGATGTTGACAGGTGCTGAGGCAGCACCTGCCCTACATCCCGATTCTGGCACAAGTACTGTAGCTGTCTGTTTAATGTAACGATAAAAGCGTGTGTTCTAACTGGAGAAGAAACTGTGGCAGAAGTTGACACAATACATATACGTGTTTGGGGAAACTTTGTACGAAGTAGTTGATTTTTTTCCTTATTTTTATCACAACACAAGCGATGCAGGGAGTTTTTTTTTTTTTTTTCCATTTATAGATGGCCTCCCTTCACACCTTATAGCCATCCTCTCACTCCAATATGTATTTTTTTTTTTAATAGAGAGAAAGAAAGAAAAGAGAAAGTGAGACAACAAAACAACAATTGTCCACAGAAAGAGCACAAGGCAAACACACCAAACCTCCGTCCACAATCCTGCAAAGCACATGACAGAACACAACAACGAAACATACAAGCATAAAGACTGATAATATTCATGACCTTGCAAATATTTCTATAAATACACATACCCATACCTACAAATATATATACAATATACATACATATATATTTATATTCATTTATATACCCATCTACATACATCTACTATACATCCCTGCATCCATTTGTGTGTGGTTGTGAGCATGCATAAGTGAATGAGGTTCCTCCAATAGAACATTTAGTAGCGACTGTGAAGCATCAGAGACCCGTCCCCCCAAAGCCCGAGACAGACGAAGGGGCGATCAAAGCCCAAGACCCCAGGAAGGACCCCGAGCCCAGAGTCCCCAGGACCACCCGAACAGGACGAGCCACTCGTCCACTCCCCAGATCCGACCAAGTGGAAGAACCGGACGAACCCCACCAGGGACCACACACAATGACCCCCCGGGGTCAACAGCGACAATACACAGGCCCCCGCCGGAGCCCGCTGCACCGACGTAGCCCCAGGGCCGGTCACCGAGGCTCGGGCACCGGGGACGCCCATCCCTCAGGGAGTTTTTTTTGTAACGGTACACAGCCCAATGACGAAATCTTTGAGTTTTGACTTCTGCATGTGAAGCCTCCAGTGCCTTGAATATTTAACACCTCTGCGCCGTTTTTGTCTTAAGTCGGGCAGAAACGGCCATCAGTTATCTGTAGTTGTCTCTCTTCCAGGGCGTTTAGCTCATAATACATTTTTTTCCCTGATAACGCTTGTTTCCAAAGTTTAGCCAAGCGTGAACAGAACAGCTCAAGTTCAGCTTCTTTAAATGTGCACATTAATCTCAAGTTCAGACCAACAGATCAGTTTGTGTGTTTGATTAGGAGAGTTTGATTAGATTAAATGTACAGTAGATGTATAGCCACCACTCTTGCTAATCTCCAAGTGAACTGGAGTAACCCGTGCGAATTGCCCGACAGTAACCCTTCTCCAACGACCTGTAGTAAACTCCCAGTCAGGTTGGCCTATTGTTTGCGTCAGGCAGGTAGCTAACTAGCAGCTCCGTCACATGACGCCTGCTGGGCCTGACACAATAGAGCTCACTGTTTGTGTGTGCGTTTGAGGGAATGGGATGTTTAACACCATATCAAAGGCCTGTTTGTTATGCCTGAGGCTCGTCCACCGCGGGGCTTCGTCGTTGCAGTCTGGCTTTACCAGGGCGCCTGTAGACCGATGTTGTTTGCGTGCCTCGCAGATGCTGTTGATATTCCTCGGAAGCGTTGAGAGAATGCCGGTCGGTCGAGGCGTGTCTGTGTTGTTGCTCTCCTGAAGGAGTTGAAATACACGTTGCCTGTGCATTGTCACGATATGTGGACTTGTTCAGCCTGAAGGATAGATAACTGGAAAAAAGGGCAAGCCTACATTGTTTCTTCATCAGTCAAGATGCAAGATGCATTCTTCCCCGTGAAATAGAAACCGAAGAGTCAAAACTTCACTTCACGTCCCTTTAAACTCTTTCTGATATCCTCCAGTCACAGTATGACCTGATTTTTCACAAACCAAAATGTCTGTATTGGATTTAAACTTCAAAGAGAACCGTAGCCCCGGGGAGGATTCCTCCTTTTAGGCACTTTCTGTCTACCACACCAGGATGTGGAAAATAAATAAATAACATCTGGTGACAAGACTTAAACTTATATTTTAAATGCCACTGTGGAGAACAGTGACACAGGTTTGCTGTTCCAGGAGGAGATGATCAAATGAGTCTTGAAGTCACTGTCGTTTGTTGGATCTGTTGTTGCAGGCCTGTGTTTTTCATGACGTCAGGATCGTGTTGCTTCCATTCACGTATCATCTCCTGCTGCTGGAAGTAAAAGAACAAAAATCCTCACATCTTTCTGGTTAAAAACAATGGAAAGGCCCACTGTTCTCCTGGAAAACTAGCTGTTTTTCTTGACCACGCCAGAACGCTGCGTTCTCATTGTAACCACTCGACTCGAACAACAACAACAATTGTTGCTCTGATCACCGTTCATCTCCGAGATATATCTAACAGAATTAATCGGCCTTATTGTGCACAAATGTGCAATGTGTTTAAACTAGGGCTGTGTAATAATATCGATTTTGCGATATATATCAATTTTTTTCTTTCTAAGAAAAATTTTTTGATATTCATCCGCAAGTATCGTAACACCCAACTGTCACCCTGCTCACTGCTTGCTTCGCCGGGAGAGTGATTAGGTCATCCAGCCACTAATATCGCTGTAGATGTTAAGTGTCAAGGTTAAAAAGGTTTCAAACTATTCAGAGCAGGGCACTTGGTGCACTTTATTTACTTTACAAATGCATGTAAGCTACAGTTTTTACTGTTTCAATTAAAAGAAACATGTTTTCTCACCACTTCTTTGATTCATTTTGTCCAGCTGTCGACTTTAAGTCTGTGTCCATGTCCAACCAGAGCCAGGTATTGTGTAGTTGGTGCTTTTAATCAGTTTTCAGTTAAATTAATTCAATCCAAGTCTATAACAGTCTCAAAATGTCACCAAAATCACTCTGTCCCTCTAAAATCTTTCAGAAAATTGCAAAAGTGTATTGAATTGTTTCGTTTGCTGAATATCACAATATATATCGTATCGTGAGCAGAATATTGTGTATCGTATCGTGAGATTATTACATCACTACAGCCCTAGTTTAGACTCGCAGACAATCTGTCACACCTGCAGGTTCACTGCTGCCAAAGGACTTAGTACTGAGATTTTCCAATGTTTTTTTAAAAAAAAACGTTGTTCCTTTTTAAAGCTTCCTAGTAAAAAAAAAATGGCCACAAAGTACAAAATACATTTTGAGGAAGTGACTAAAATGGTGAAAGTGATAATTTTGCATCTACTGCAAGAGCACACGCTTTTTTATTTGTTCAAATGGATAGCAAAGAGTAACGTCCTTCTTTCCCCTGTCCTTTCAGACACCTCTTCTTCATGCATGTGAAGGAGGACCTCCACAACGGTCACCTCCACATGGGCTCGGAACAAGCAGAGGAGCTGAGTGCGCTCCTGGCGCAGGCCGAGTTCGGTGACTACAACCAAAACACGGCCCAGTACTGGTATTCAGAGCTGTGTGGGGAGGAGCCCAGCACCTCCACGCTCAACAGGTACAACCATTAGACTACAGCCTTCATGAACGTAGAAACTGTTTGGCACTTTCTGAAGCTTTAGTCCACACTCTGTGAAAGAAGTAGGAGCCCACTGTCGATAAAAAGTGATAAGTGGAAAACAAATATTGAATCGTGGCGATTTAGAAAAGGAAGAATTTCAAAAAGCTCAAGACGTCGTGAACAATCTGAAGTTGAGGTGAAAGGCGTTGATGAGAAAATACGCAGCCGTGTGTGGACCAAAGGTTTTTATTGTTTGTTTGTTAAAAAGGTCTAAAAGCCACTAAACAAACACTGCGATCAGCCAAAACGCAGCTGACTGGAGATTAGATAGTGTTCGTTTAGGGTCTCGCTGCCAGATCTGTCAACTGTACAGCTTCCTCCCTAAACAAACCAAAACAAACATGACCGTAAATGTTCTTTTTTTTATTTTTTTATCCTGGGAACATAACACCCTTTATGCCATCGAATATTTTACTCTTAAAAAGGTCAACACCACTTCCTTGTTCTTATTCCTCGTACCGTTTTCCCTCAGTAGTGTTTCTACTTCCTGTTTCTAGACCGCGGTGCTTTTCACATCTGCAGCTCTGCTCTCAAACCGAGCTGATTACATTCCTCACACCTCGAGCCTCCGCTGTGAAATGTCCCATTTAACTACTTATAAATGTGCTGCATTGAGCCAACCATACGGCGTTCACAGCCCAACCTGCGGATCGATCTGTCATTTGATCTACAGACTTAACAAACATTACACGACAGTATTGATTTCAAACAGCTCGCTGAGTTTTAGCTAACGTGGACTGTGTTTGTCCTGCAGTATCATTTGCAGACACAAAGCTCTGGAGGGTGTGAGCCAGGCCCCGGTGGAGTACCAGGCCCTGCAGCTGGTCTCCTCTCTGGAGCATTACGGCGTGGAGTGGCACTGGGCTCGCGACGCTAATGGTCAGAGGCTGGCCATCGGAGTCGGCCCCGAAGGGATCGCCATATGCAAGGAGGACTTCACTGTAGTCAACAGGTGCGTTGTACAAATGATTGTTTTAGAAACTGGACATCTTGTCTAGAAATACTTCATGACGAGTTTGTTTTCTTTTAGAATAAGCTATCCCATCATCCAGATCGCCACTCAGTCGGGGAAGAGCGTCTATCTGACGGTCACCAAGGACACGAACGACAGCGTGGTTCTTTTGTTCAAGCTGATCAGTAACCGGGCGGCGAGTGGTCTGTACCGAGCCATCACAGAGACCCACGCCTTCTACAGGTGAGGGGGGAACACGTGAAGCGTTTATAGATCTGTGTGCAGCCTGAAAAGGAGCCCACGCTGAAGACTACCGTATTTTCCTGAATATAGGTCGCAGCTTTTTATCATTTTTGCATGCCCTGCGACCTATATTCAGGTGTGACCTATTTATGGCTTTTTATAAAATAAGCTGATTTGTAATCATTTATTAACAAAAATTAAACTGAGACACACTCTTACAATAATGTCAGCTAACAAATATATTTTTTAGGTGTTTATCCTGCTAAAATTATTCATTTATTAAAGAAAAGTTCAGCTCAGACACATATTTGCTATAATTTTTATCAAACAAATAATTGTTTTTAAGTGTTAATCTTCTTAAAAGCCTTGCTGTGCGCTCCTGTGGCAGACATTTGCAGCAGAGCTAAACACGGTCCACATTTTGACGTAGGTGCGACCTATACTCCGGTGCGACCTATTTCAGGTGCGACCTATACGTATATGGATTTTCCCAATTCTTTGGCAATAATTGGACAATGCGACCTATATTCAGGTGCAACCTATATTCCAGAAAATACGGTAGTTGTGGATTTACCGAATGGTTTCACAAGATTAAATCCTACAAGATGAGCACTGGACCGTTTAGAGTACAGAAAACGCAAACGAACACTTTGACCTGCAGAGCAGTTGTGTGACTTTATACAGATGTTTGTCTGGTAATCTTTAACTTGTTTCCAACGCTGAAACACCGTCGTATAAAACATACCGGTACCCTGAACTCTTTTTTTTTTTTGACAGACATTATGATCGTTATACAATGTTTTCAGGGTAAAATGTTTATGGGAGCAGTAATCATGTTGTTTTTCATTCCCAGGTGTGACACCGTTACCAACGCAGTGATGATGCAGTACAGCAGAGACTTTAAGGGCCACTTGGCTTCCCTTTTCCTCAACGAAAACATCAATGTGGGCAAAAAGTATGTTTTCGACATCCGGCGTACCTCCAAGGAGGTGTACGACCACGCACGCCGCGCACTCTACAATTCCGGCGTTGTGGACTTGGTGCAGTGCTCTGAAAGCGGGGAGCGCTCTCCTCCATTGCACTCCCCGAATCGAGACAACCAGCGGGACAAGGAGGAGCTGGACTGCAGCAGCTGCCAGCAGAGCCGGGCCCTGCAGGAGCGGCTGCAGAAGCTCAGAGAGGCTCTGTTGTGCATGCTGTGCTGCGAGGAGGAGATCGACGCCGCGTTCTGCCCCTGCGGTCACATGGTGTGCTGCCAGAGCTGCGCAAACCAGCTGCAGGTGAGACCGCCGCGCACACTCGGCTAAAATAAACACTCATCTGGACGTGGATTTCTAGAAATGGCTGCTAATGTGTGAAAGTGACTGAAAGTAAACTAGAGAAATTGCATTTCCTGTGAAAATGCAGTGTGAATGCTTATGGCTGAACAACTTACTGAAAAACAGCTGAAATTAGCTAAAAACATGCTGAAATGGGAAAAACAAGTCTAAATTAGCAGAAGAAAGCAGAAAAAACATATTTGCTGAATTTGATTTAAATAAGCAGAAATGAGCACCAAAATTGTTAAGTTAGCTCTAAAAGCTAAAATTAACAACAAAAAATATCTGAAAAGTGGCTGAAAAGGCAGAAAAAAGCTTAAATTACCAGAAAGAAATGGCGAGAGCTTAATTGAGCCCGATTAGGCTGAAAGAAGCAGAAGTGAGCACAAATAAGTGGAAATTATCTGAAAAAAGCTGAAATTAGCTATTAAAAAAACAGCTGAAAAGTAGCCAAAAGAGCAGAAAGCTTACAATAGCAGAAGGAAGTGGAGAGCACATTTTTGCTGAATTAGGCTGAAAAAATGCGAAATTGGCTGAAAAGACTAAAATTAGCAAACCGCTAAATAATAGCTGAAGTAACGTAAACTGTTGATAACAGTCATAACATGTTGAAATTAGCATAAAGAATTGCAATTGAACAGCAATTGAGGCTGAAAGTAACAGAATTTACCAAGAAAAACATGAATTTATCTTAAAATGGCTAAAATTTTCTAAAACATGTTTGTTAGCTGAAAAGGTAGAACAAGCTTAAATTACAAGAAGAAAGCAGAAAGAGCGCACGTTTGCCCAAGAGTTTTGAAAGAAACAGAAATGAGCACAAAAGGTAGTAATTATCTGGAAGGGGAAAAAAAGCTAAAATTAGCGCACAGAAAAACCCAGCTGAAAAGTAGCTAAAACAGCAAGAATCTGAAATTACCAGAATGAAGTGGAGAGTACTTAAAATTAGCATAAAACAGCTAAATAGTTGCTGAAATGGTAGAAAAAGCTGAAACTTGCAGAAATGAACTGAAAGGAGCATAAAAAGCTGAAATAGGCAGAAATAAGTTGGAAGCACTAAAATGTTGTACTGTAGTTAGCAGAAAGAACCTGAAAGGAACAAAACGGATGAAAGTAGCTGAAAATTTTTAAATTTGCTCAAAGAAGCTGAAGCAGAACTAAATGTAAAAGGAGCAGTAAAAGGTTGTAAACAGACGTAAAGATTTGAAGGATGTAAAATGAGCTCGAGTCATTTTCTGAGGGGGGGGAAAAGTGGCAGAAAAGGCTAAATATTTCAAAAAGCTAAAGCTGCACCAATACAAAAGTCATAACACCCTTCTCCTGAACGAGCTGAACCTTTTGATTTATGATTTGTTGAATAGCTTGAAAACCATGGGACGAGAATTGCACACGTTTATTAGGTCACGACCCCAGAGCTTTCAATTCAAGACACGTTCTCCTCCGGCTGTGAGGCTGCCATTTTACTGATGCAGTCTAATTATACTTTAGATCATCTTATCCTTTTACGACCCTTTAAATATCCAAAGCCGAGCTTAAATTCTAACGACCCGACTGTCCCCACACTTAATCAGCTAAACGTTGTTGCTTCTTTGTGGAAGCTGTGTGTGTGTCAAATAAAGGGATTACAGCAGGCAAGTTGTGTCCATCAGCCCAGCTATACGTGACTCGTCTTCTAGACGGGAGTTGTACCAGTGAAGGCTGTGGTTTCATGTTGTGCCAGTTTCTTGATTGAAGCTTCAAATCTGACAGTCCTCCATTGTCTTCCTTCTCTCCCTCAGCTGTGTCCCGTGTGCCGGTCGGACGTGGAGCACGTGCAGCACGTCTACCTGCCCACCTGCACCAGCCTCCTGAGCCTGACGCTCAACGACAACCATCAGCTCCGCAGCGGCGGCGGCAGCGTCCCCGCACCCATCCACAGAGACCCGGCCTCGCCTCACAGCTGCTCCAACTCCGACTACGAACACAAGCTCTACCACACGTAAAGACGGCGAAACTCCCACTTTCCACGCCGTGAAGCCACTCCACATTTTACTTTTGTCTAGAAACTCCTAATCAAGATCGACACACTCGGACTCTTCGTTCAGATTTGACTTTCTGTTCCGATCGTCGTGTTTGTTCTAGATCTACCACAGCTGGATTATTATTTTTTATTATTTTTATTTTATTATTTTCAGATTTTGCTCTTAATATTATTGTTAAATTATTGCATCAGTTGACCTGATCCAGAATTATGCTTTTGAATTTATATTTGTCGTTGCTTTCATCACTTCTGTGCTCCTAGAATGACCATATGTGTTAGAACAGCGCTCTGCACATATTGATTGAAGGCATTTTTTATTTTAAAGTTTGACATTTTAAGATTATGATCTGTGAAATATATGTTATAATAGAGTGGAATGCTTTTTTTTTAGTGTTTTATTCATTCTCGTGTTTTGTGTTTTCCATGCCAATGAGTGGAGTATTGGAGGCTCAGCAGTCCAGAGCGCTGGATACTAATCGGATACAGGACGTGTTTTTGTCTTTGTGTCCACAGGGGTCAAACTGTTGTCTCCAGGGCTTCACAGGGACACTCCCACACTATAACTCCAAAGCTGGTCTTGAACACTGACTTGTCAAACTTTTAGCCTCTTATAGAAGGCTTCAACCCTGTATTTATGTCCATCCGAACAAGCGGGCTCTAAGGTTTGGCACATAACTGCAGCTGCTGCCTTTTATTCAGCGATAACTTTCTTTCTCTGGGTTTTTACTAGTCGAATTATATTTTTTAAAGGGTACTAGATGTACAAGTGCAATACTTGCTTTGTTATTTTTTTTATTTTTTTTGCCAAGCCTTTCATTCTCAGTTTTATTTAAATTCAAAAACTATTTAATACAAAACAAAAAGACGTCGCCACTTTACTGTGGAAGTTTTCCACGTTGGATGAATTTCATGTAGCAGAAATGTTGTTTTATTGCAAACGTTTATTTTTTTTTCCTCCTTTTAACGCCGACACGTTTGAGCTCGGTCACTGCAGGGGACGGCTTATATCCACTTTGTACAAGTAGCGGTGTGTTTCTGTTTTCTGAAGCAAATGCCACTATGCTCTGTAAAGTAACTCATATACTTTTTTTATATACTCTGCTTTGAACTAAAGTATTAATAAAGTTGTTTTTTTTTACAAAAAAACTACACAGGTTTTGGGTTTTCTGTTCGATGTTTGAATCATTTGATAGTTTTGCTTGATCTTCATTCCAGGGCTGTAAAAAGTGGTGGACTACGTTGACACTTTCTGCAGCGCCACATGTGCACCACGCTGTGTAAAAGGTCATTTGTCACTTGAGGCTGCACGTGGGCACGCACAACCGGCCACCGCCTGTGGTACAAACGGGCTCTGTGTGTTGATTAGAATTGACAGGCATCAGTGGACGGTGCTGTAAATCCTGGAAGTGGTTGTGGAGTTAAATATAGAAGCCATTGATTGGTCTGAGCCCCTCTCTGACCTTCTGGCTCAGGCTGCCTCCGTTTGTCTTATCAGTTCCCTCTCAGACATCGGTGCCATTAAACAAACTCCAAGGACGTTGATGATGACAGCGGGGAGGGAGAGGGCTGTCGTGTTTCTATCAGAAGTCCAAAACTAAAGTTAAGTTCAGTAGCTGAAGTGTCTTTACGCAACAAAATGGTTTTACCGGTGAGTTTTTCTAGTTCAAGCACTTAAAAGATAAATTGGACAATTTTTTACTTTCCACCAAACCAGTGGTGTAGTCTATGCAAGACGTGGGTATATACAGAGAAAAGCTCAAGAATTGCAGTATACCCACTTAAAAGTGCCCAATAATACATATCATTAGGCACGAGCAGCTAAATGCTTATGCCACTTTCTATATATGCAGCGGTTTTTCATCACATTTGCTCATCCAGCAAACTATTGTATAATCCAGTACTTACTACTTAATACTTGAACATGTTTTGCTTTGATACTGTTCTTATAAATTCTATAACATGTTTTTAATAAAAAGCCAACTGTTGTACAAAGTTTCTTGTTCATTTATTCAAATATAAACAGAGAAATTTAGAAATATTCAACATGCTTAAAAACCTAAATAAATTGACAATCACATTGTACTAACTGGTGCACTTCGGTTTCTAAACGGTATACCCACTACAGTACAAATATGCAGACTACACCACTGCATTCAAACTTTCTTAAACGTAATGGCACTGGTGTGTCCGTTACCTGAAGTTTAGTAACAAACAAGCACAAAGGGTTTGACTCTTTAACTATTTTTTTTAACAAAAATTACAATTTATGGCATCTCAACTTCATCATCTTTACCTGCTTCTTCCTTTTCGGGTCACAGGGGTCACTGGTGCCCATTCAGCAGTCACTGTGCGAAAGGGCGAGGGACGCCCTGGACAGGTCTTCGGTCCATCACAGGGACACATAGAGACAAACAACCATTCACTCTCTCACTCACACCTAGAGACAATTTAGAGTTAGCATTTAACCTAACATGCATGTTTTTAGTCTGTGGGAGGAAACTGGAGTATCTGAAGAAAACACACATGCACGGAGAGAACATGCAAACTCCACCCAGAAAGACCCCACCCCAGTCGGGATTTGAGCCGTCAACCTTCTCGCTGAGAGGCGGTAACTCTACCAACTGATCCACCGTGCCGCCAGCATCTCCGCTTGTAAAAGAAAAATAACTTCAAGGAGTTGTTCAGATCTTTTTGGATCTGTAGAAACATGGCAAATGAATATCTTACCTGCTGCAGGTAGCTCTTTGGATGACCTCAGTTTGGAGAAGCAGTTAGATTCTGTCCAGATCGACGAGTTAATGGCTAGTCTGAGTGAAGCCAAGCTTAACGTGCTATTTTTAGACAACTCCAGTCACGGCAGTTCATGAAAACACTGTTTCATAAACCATGATGCCGATTTAAAGTCTTAACGGTTATTCCAGCAGAGATATATTTCTGCTCCAAGCTGCACTGGAAGTGCTACAGCTAACTGCTGCTGCCTCTTTTTGAGCTTTCCAATCAAAGCACTCTCCAGATTTGAATGATCCCTTCAATGACTCATTCAGATCTGGCAGTTGTCTGTCCCAACGTTCAACATGATAAAACCGTCTTCTGAGAACTTTAGAGCTCAAAGCGTGGTCTGCATTTAGACAGAACATTGTTTACATCAGCGAACGACAAGCCCTTTGACCAAGTTGTAAATAAAGTTAGCTGTTTTTGACTAAGAAGTCAATATTCTGCTCATTTGGGCTATTTTGCACTGCTTTAAATAAAATAAAAAAACGACATTTCAGGCCAAAGCGTTCAGTGAGTTCCTGTTTTCCAACTGCTGCAGGAAGAGCTTCTGCCAGATTCTCAATGTCTCCACATCAAAACTATAAACTGTTGAGATTGTGGACGTAAGCAAACGGCAGGAGAAACACAGGAAGATGCTTAAATTAAGAGCTAGCTGACAGGAGGATGCAGCGATGACGCCAACGGGCCTTTGAATACTTTTCCTGTTAGAAAACATATTAAGTTATGAAACCGTGGTGGCCCGCACCCCTTCAGAACGGATCTGTATCGAAGAATCTGTGTCTCTGCACATGAGCTGTGCTTCAGTCAATGTGCAGTCCTGCAGAAAGTCCCTTTTGTTGAGGAGACGAGGAACATTATCCACACAATGTTTTCACCTCAAGAGTCAAACTTTATCTTTAGATTTACACAAGATTTTATAGATTTATCATTTTATACTTTGTGGAAAAACCTGGTGCAGAAGTTTTTTGTGCCTTCTCAGTGGAACGGTGCATACTCCTCATCCTCATTACCTGATGATGGAAGCTGATGAAAAATTGAAGTTCTTATCATTTAACTTGTGCCAAGAAGATCATCAAAGAGCCTCACCCTCCCACCACCATGTGCTTTTCCCATCTGCTCATCGCAGCAGCCAAATGAAACAACTCAATTGGATGTTTTTTGGGCGAGTTCTCCTCTTTATTTATTTATTTATTCATTTATTTTTATTCATTTTACATGTAAAATACCAAAGCAAAAAATATAAAACCATTTAACATATTATATGAAAACCATAAAATGAAAGGTGCAGAAAGAAGAAGAAATCTTATTATATCTGCCCCTTTTTTCAAAAACAAAAACAATTCAAGCAATCAATTCAAACAATAATTATCTAAGAGTAATCGAGCAAAAAGAGTAACTCATCATAATCTACAAATTTCTAGTACATTAAATATTTAAACTGAAAATTTTAGCATTTTGTTAACACTTTAGTTTTGATCATTTTTTTGAACATAAGCACTGATTTTGCATTTTTAACATAATTTCCCAAACCGTTCCACAATTCAACTCCCTGTATTGAAATAGACCGTCCCTTTAAACTAGTTTTGTACCGTGGTTTTGCAAAAATCTCAGTTCCCTTAAGACTGTAACAGCTTTTTCTCTTAACAAAATGCATCAGCAGCATTGTCAGCTGGTGAGACGGTCTGGACTCCTGCATGCATGGGTTCTCTGTGAAACAGTAAAAAAAAAAGGGACAGCATTTTGCTTTAAGGAAGCAGCAAGTTGGTCTTCTCTCATATCATTTCCATGCACGGTTGTAGTCAATAGCAAGAATTTGCATTTTTTATGAGCAAATCTTTGACAATTTGAAGCAGATGATGAAGATTTAATGAACAATTCAGAGGAAAGGGCTGCAGTTCTGTTCTTCAGTGTGTTTATAAAGTTAAAGCGTTCAAGTTTGGTGTTTTTCATATCAAAGAATGCACCTTAACATAAAAAAAAAGACTTGCTAAACTCTTTGATGTTGAGGTGGAGGTGTTCAGATAAGAACGTTTTGTCCAGACAATTGTCACGCGATTTAAAAAAGTATTTTTAAAACGCTGCCATGAGCCCAGGTTTATTTTACGGTAGGCTTTGGCCTTTAAAAATCCAAGACGTGGTTCAGCTCTTTTAAAGTGGTGTTCTGTGGAAACATTTTAAACATATCTTACCTGCTGTAGATAGCTCATCGAACAGCCTCAGTTTGGAGAAATAAACTTTAATTCTGACTACCGTATTTTCTGCCCTATAAGTCGCATCAGTCCAATTATGTCCAATAAAGTGGAAAAATCCATAAATATGTCGCTTCGCCCTATAAAACACATCTATTATGCGTCACCGCTGATGCGTCGTGTATGTTACGCGTCAGTGGTGACAACCCGTAAATGGCCACAGGAGCGTGCACGGTAGGACTTTAACAAGATTAACACTTAAAAACAATTTTTTTTTTGCTGAAAATTATAGCAAAGATGTGTCTGAGCTGAACTTTTCCTTAATAAATGCACGTACCGGTCAAATCAGCTGAATTAAAAAAAATAATAGTTTCGCTACGTCGGTGCTGCGAAGCGTGCACGCGTAGCAAGTGGATACGCTTCATTTTTATTTAAATTGTTTCGCTTTGACGGTCTTCCAAAAGTGCACACGAGCTGCGAAAATAAATTATTAATACCGGTAAATCGAATTTGAGCTCAAACATCTCCTACAAAGTTGTAAATGTCCATCCAGTGATTACTTTCTGTAAGTTTCATCAAAATCTGTCCTGTGGTTCTTGACCTATTTTGCATTGCTAACAGTCAAACACTGAGCTAACTGTAGTTCAGACCTCCAGAGAGCAGGAGGCCGTGCTGCAATAGAGTGAGTCCAACCAGAGGAGGCTGCCGTCGGACACATGAGCTGGGAAAGGTCTGTGGACCCTAGCGGCCAAAAGTGGTACTGCTCCATTTTTTTTCGCCAGAATGAATGGAAACGGTCATATCTCAGCCAAAAATTGGTCTAAAAATATGGGGGGAAATTCCTAAATATGTCACATCGCACTATGCAGGGCATGCAAATTAGGCAAAAAGGTGCGACTTATAGGCCGGAAAATATGGTAGATGGAAAAAGTCTGAGTCTTAAAACAACTCCAATCTCAAAAGACATATAAACTTCTATTTCTCCACCAGTTTCAAGGTTCAAGGTGATTTATTGTCATTCGCATCACATGTGGTAGATGAGGTGGAACGAAATTGTGCACACAAGGTCCCAGTTACAGCCAACAATAACAGAAACATAAAGTATGAAAAGAAACCGTTTATAAGGATCTAAGATATACGTTAAACAATAATAACTTAAAATAATATGGTATATTAAACAGCAGCCTGAACATGAGTCTGTTGTGAGCAGATGTGTATGAATATACTGTAGTTGCAAGAAATCAGCAGCATGGATGAAGTCACATATAACCAATTAAAGTGGCATTACACTCATATATAATATACCGTATTTTTCGGACTATAGGTCGCACCTTTTTATGTTTTCTTCAAGGCCTGCGACCTATACACCAGTGCGACCTATTTATGGATTTTTTTCCATATTTTTAGACCAATTTTTGACTCATTTATGAGCCTTTTTCACTTTGGCAGAAAATGGTGCAGTACCACTTTCGGCCGCTAGGTGCATGGTGCATTACCACTTCCAGAGGAGTACACCGACCCAAGAAGAAGAAGAAGACCGTTTCCAGCTCATGTGTCCGAAAAAAAGCTCCTCTGCTCGGACTGACTCTGTCGGCCTCCTGGTCTGGATGTAACTTCTGTTAGCTCTGTTTGTTTGCTCTTTGTTTGCAAGATAAGTCAAGAACCACTCAGTGGATTTTTCTGAAACTTACAGAATGTAATCACAGTGTGGACGTTTACAAGTGAGTAGCTTTATTAGATGTTTGAGATTAAAATAAAAAAAAACGATATTTTATTAGCATAGCTTCTGTTAGCTTGTGGTTGTATTTCTGTTTATGTTATAAATAGCTTCAAAACCAATCGGTTTATATTTTTTCTGCTTACAGAGTGTACAGGTAGCCCTCGAGGTACGTCAGGGATTGGGACCTACGTGTGTGACTTAGGTCGATGTTGTCGTACCTCGCGGACCAAAAACACCTGCCTGTCGTAGGTCCGCGTTTCTGACATAGGTCGCGGCTATACCGCTAACGGAGCGCCGCACACATATTTAATGGCATGAGACTGAACAAGCAGACATACTAGGCCATGAACATGCACAGAACTGTACAGTAAATGAATACAGTACTGTACAATAAATAAAAAATATAATGTCTTACTTTGAGCTGGTCAAAGCCTGCCTTCGTCTTTTAGTATTAGCTCGGGTGCGAGCTCCCCCAGCTTCCTTACGCTCCACACGCACACACGTGGTCAAAACTGTTTAAAAGAATGACTGTTAGCTTCTTAACTTCATACATTTGGAGCCAGAAAAAAAAAAACTTACTGAAAGCCGTTTCTCCGCGATGTCCTCCATCCAAAACAAGCTCGGCGTTAGCTACGGTTAGGCCCCGCATTAGCAGCACTGGTTAGCATGTCAGTTCATTCAAAAAGGCTGTCGGCTTTGTATCTCCGCGTTAGCTCGGTGTCCCCCGACTGCCAGGCGGACATTTGCGGCGAGCTCCCGGCCGCAGATGGCCCCTCCGCGGCATGTCGGCTCGGTGTCTTCGCCTGTGTTTGCTGCTCTGTTAGCTGCTGTCGTTAGCATGTCGGGCGGCGTTGTTGGAGCCATCGCGGGGCGATCCGCGGCTGCTCAGGCATCGGCTTTGTATCTCCGCGTTAGCTCGGTGTCCCCCGACTGCCAGGCGGACATTTGCGGCGAGCTCCCGGCCGCAGATGGCCCCTCCGCGGCATGTCGGCTCGGTGTCTTCGCCTGTGTTTGCTGCTCTGTTAGCTGCTGTCGTTAGCATGTCGGGCGAAGTTGTTGGAGCCATCGCGGGGCGATCCGCGGCTGCTCCTCCGGGCCTGAGACGTCCACAGAGTTGACCGAGTGTTTCCAGCTAATTTATCCGTATGAGGCAACCCTGATCGGGCACACGGAGCCAGCTGACAGTAGCCTCTGGAGCTCCATTGACCGCAGTTCTGTTGTAAAATGGCGACCGGAAACGACCGGAAGTTGCGTAAATACGATCAAATTGTAATTAAAACGTAATATTAATAATTATACTTTATTTATAAAGCCATTTAAAACAACCACAGCTGCAACAAAGTGCTATACACATGAAATTAATAACATAAAAAAAAAAAAATAATAATATTTTTTTTTTTTTTTATCATATTTTTATTAAATATGATAAAATCGTAAGTCTGAGTTGCCGTAGGTCGCGGGTGACGTAGGTCGAGGGTTTGCTGTAATTATAAGGCTTTAAAATAACTATGGCTGGATGAATCATTTGACATAAAATTCGATTTTTCATTCGTGTCAGAGGCGGACTCGTCTCGTGTTTAGCTTCTGTTTACGTTATAAATAGCTTCAAAACCACTCGGTGTATATTTATTTTTGCTTACAGAGTAATTATAAGGCTCCAATGTACTTAACTATGTCCTGGAGAAAACATTTGAGATGAGATTCGATTTTTTATTAGTGTCAGAGGCGGACTCGTCTCGTATTAGCCTTCGTTTTATATCTGTGTACCGTACTTGTTTACGTTATAAATAGCTTCAAAACCACTCAGTGTATATTTATTTCTGCTTACAGAGTAATTATAAGGCTCCAATGTACTTAACTATGTCCTGGAGAAAACATTTGAGATGAGATTCGATTTTTTATTCGTGTTTTCAGAGACGGACTCGTCTCGTGTTAGCTTCTGTTAGCTTCTGGCAGACATTAGCAGCAGAGCTAAACACTCGGTCCATATTGCCGGGTTGACTCAGCGGTCACGCTGCGCGTCAACGGTGGGTGACGCGTTACGTCGGCGGTGACGTAGGTGCGACCTATACACCGGTGCAACCTATTTATGGATTTTTCCAATTTTTTGGCAATAATTGGACACTGCGACCTATATTCCAGTGCGACCTATAATCCAAAAAATACGGTACAGGTAGTCTTCGACTTACGACGGCCTCGACTTACGACATTTCGGGGTTACGTCACGCATCTCATAATTATTATTATTATTTTTTTAATCTTATTTTGTGTTTAAATGTTCTTGATTTCATGTGTACAGCACTTTGTTGCAGCTGTGGTTGTTTTAAATGGCTTTATAAATAAAGTATTATTATTGAGCATGAACTTTCTGGCTATTATTATTATTATTATTATTTTGAAGCCGATTTAAGCAGTTTCCGGCAGTTTCCGGATAGCTTCGGATGCTACAAAACTTGTTGGAGCAAGCTGGACAGACAGCCGGCTTTGGACGGACCGTGTGTCCGATCAGAGGTTGCTGCGCTCGGATACATGAGCTGGAAACGCTCGGTGAACTCTGTGGAAGTCTCAGTCTCAGGAGGCCGGCTTTGGACGGACCGTGTCCGATGGAGGGACACCGAGCTAACATGCTAACAGGCGGAGGAACGGCTTCACCAGCTCCCAGTAGGTTATTAACTCTTTTTTCCCTTCATTATGGCTCCAAATGTATGGAGCTAACATGCTAACAGGCCTTACTGTAAACAGTCTGGACCATGCGAACGTCCGGGCCCGGAGCAGCAGCCGCCGATCGCTCCGCCGCATCCCACCGCCGGCCGACACCACCAGCTCACCGCGGGATCCGGTGACCATCCCGCCGCTACTGTCCCTGCCATCAGCCAGCCCCACCGGGGACATGGAGCGACGGGCGGCGGAGAGGCCTTCTGCGGCTGGGAGCTCACCTTGATGCTCCGCCTGGCAGCCTCAGATGTTGGAGGGACACCGAGCTAACATGCCAACAGGCGGAGGAACGGCTTCACCAGCATACCAGTAGGCCATTAACTCCCCTTCATTATGGCTCAGAATGTACCGGTATGTGTTTTTTGATAATTATGTAGTAATTTGTTAGGATAGGCTAAGTGCTTGTTAAAATAGTACAGTACTGTACATATGAGGTGCCGTTTGGACGTATTTTCCGACTTACGACGATTTTCGAGTTACGAACGGGCATAGGAACGGAACTCGTTCGTAAGTCGGGGGCCACCTGTATAATATTCAATCATGCGATTGCACAGGAAGTGTTACAGCTAGCTAGTACTGCTACTATATGTGCTAGAACTTTATGTAAATAACTGCGTAAGATGAAACTGATGATGATGAAATGGTCTACAAAATAAGATTTGCCTGGAAATGTTTGGGATACGAGTTGTTTTGAGGCAATTCAATTCAAAGACGACAACAACAAAATAATTTTCCAAAAAGGGGTCACTTAGTGTTATCTACAGCAGGTAAGATATTAACCATTAAACCCAACTTCAAAAGATGTAACTTTTGTTTATGCAGAGCATGCTTGAGAAAAATGCAGTAAAATGTCTCGTGTACCTGTTACAGTACACAGTCACACACTTCCTGGGACAGCAAAGCACCTGAGGCTCCAGCTGTGGCTGCAACAAACTGACAAGTGACACATCGAGTATGCAGCAGAGCTGAACTGTTCCTTTCTTATGAACTCTGTTGGCAGAAGAAGAAAAGAGTTTTAAAGAGCTGATCTTACCCAGCAGGTCTTATCAGTACAGTAAAAAGTGACACGCAGTAGGTCAAAGAGCAACAACTTTATGGGACAGGCTTATCTCAGAACTCTGCTTTAATCAAACCTTATCAGCACTGTGGAGATGCAGCATGGCTGCAGCTGACCTTATCCTCCAGACAAGGTTTAATAAAAGTGTGCCTTTGCACAGGATTGATAATCTACGTGGAGATTTAAAAAAAGAAACTGTATTCTTGAAAAAGCGTTACATTTAATGCATTTTATGTTGCCAAGAATGACTTCTCGCCACAGAAAAAAGTTTCAAAAGGTCTCCGGATGCTGTCCTTAAAATAGCATTTCCTTTGCTACATTTGAACACATTTTAAATTTTACTGAGCCAGATCGAGATGACCTCTAGTTACTTTTCATAGACTGACTGTAAAATGACAACAGCCTATCAGACATCACTTCCTGTCCATTTTGTAGGCAATAAAACAAAAGCAAGTGAATGAAGCTTCCTCTGCATCAGCTGCAACATCATTGTGTTATCAATCCATCTGCATGTTACATATGAGCTAATCATGTGTCTTGTGCACTATTACTACAGTTAATTTGTAGCTTGTTTAGTTGTAAAAAAGGCCTTTCTCCTCCTATTAAATGTGATTTTTCTTCACATCAATATAAACTCTGAGACATCTTGTTGTCAGGAAACACTTCTGGGGGTTATTAAGCTGCAGTTTCTGTAACTCTGCTGACATCTAGTGGTCAATCTTTGAATTACTGGCTTTTATTCTTTTTACAGAAAATGTCCAGAAAATGTGGATGGATGTGATGGGGAGGAGAAAGATACATTTTGGAAAGATCTGGATGAAGTGATACAGAGTATTCCAAGGGAGGAAAGAGTGGTGATTTGAGTGGACCTGAATGGACATGTTGGTGAAGGAAACAGAGGGGATGAGGAAGTGATGGGTAGGTTTGGTGTCAAGGAAAGAAACCAAGAAGGACAGATGGTGGATTTTGCCAAGAGAATGGAAATGGCTGTAGTCAACACCTATTTCCAAAAGGAGGAGGAACATAGAGTGACCTATAAGAGTGGAGGAAGGAGTACACGTCGACTACATTCTGTGTAGAAGAGGAAACCTGAGGGAGATTGGAGGCTGTAAGGTTGTGGCAGGGCAGAGCGTGGCCAGACAGCATCGGATGGTTGTGTGTAGAATGACTGTTGTTGCGAAGAAGAGAAAAAGAGTAAAATCAGAGAAGAAAACCAAATGGTGGAAGCTAAAGAAGGAAGAATGTTGTGAGAAATTCAGAGACGAGCTGTTAAAGGCTCTGGGTGGTAAGAAAGAGCTTCCAAGTGACTGGGCTGCTAGTACTTGGTGTGTCATCTGGACAGAGAATGGATGATAAGGAAACCTGGTGGTGGAATAGTGAAGTGCAGGATGCTGTTCAAAAAAAGGTTAGCCAAGAAGAAATATGAGAGGACTGAAGAGAGGAGACAGGAATATAAGGCGATGGGACATAGATTAAAGACGGAAGTAGCCAAGGCAAAGCAGAGGGCGTACAATGAGTTGTATGGGAGACTGGACACTAAAGAGGGCGAGAAGGACTTGTACCGATTGGCAAGACAGAGGGATCAGGCTGGAAAGGATGTGCAGCAGGTTAGGCTTATTAAAGATAGGAATGGTAATGTTCTAACAAGTGAGGAGAGTGTGACGGGAAGATGGAAGGATTACTTTGAGGAGCTAATGAATGAAGAGAAAGAAGAGTAGAGGTCATAGAAACTGTGGACCAGGAAGTGAGAAAGATTAGTGAGGGTGAAGTCCGGAAAACTCTGAAAAGAATGAAGAAGGGGACGGCAGTAGGACCTGATACCAGTGGAGGTTTGGAAATGTCTTGGAGAGATGGTAGTGAGGTTTTTGACTCAAATATTCAATGGCATATTTGAGGTTGAGAAAATGCCTGAGGAATGGAGAAGAAGTGTGCTGGTGCCCATTTTTAAGAATAAGGGTAAATGATAAATGGAACTTACTTATATAGCTCCTTCCAGCCCCCTATGAGGGGCCCCAAAACGCTTCACAGTACCAGCCATCCACCCATTCATACACACATTCATACACCGGTAGCGGTAGACTGCCATGCAAGGCGCCAGCCAGTCCTACCGGGAGCAACTTGGGGTCAAGTGTCTTGCCCATGGACACAACGACACATGGTGTGGGAACTCGGGATTCGAACCTCCAACCTTCCGATCGGGGGTCGGCTGCCACCACCACTGTGCCACGGCTGCCCAAGGGTGATGTACAGAGTTGTAGCAACTACAGGGGAATTAAGTTGATGAGCCACACGATGAAGATCTGGGAGAGAGTTGTGGAAGGAAGGCTTAGACAAGAGGTGACTATCTGTGAGCAGCAGTATGGTTTCATGCCAAGAAAGAGCACCACAGATGCCATCTTTGCTTTGAGGATGTTGATAGAGAAGTACAGAGAGGGTCAGAAAGAACTCCATTGTGTGTTTGTGGATTTAGAAAAAGCATATGACAGGGTGCCAAGAGAGGAGGTGTGGTATTGCATGAGGAAATCTGGAGTGGCAGAAAAGTATGTTAGACTGGTACAGGACATGTATGAGGACAGCAGGACAGTGGTGAGATGTGCTGTAGGAGTGACAGATAGCTTCAAGGTGGAGGTGGGATTGCATCAAGGATCGGCTCTGAGCCCCTTCTTGTTTGCTCTGGTGATGGACCGACTAACAGATGAGGTCAGGCAGGAATCCCCATGGACTATGATGTTTGCAGATGACATTGTGATCTGTGGTGAGAACAGGGAACAGTGGAAGAGAACTTGGAGAGGTGGAGGTATGCTCTTGAAAGAAGAGGAATGAAAGTCAGTCGTAGTAAGACAGAGTACATGTGTGTGAATGAGAGGGAGGCTGGTGGAACAGTGAGGCTACAAGGAGCAGAGGTCACAAAGGTGCAGGACTTCAAGTACTTGGGGTC
>JBBPBX010000883.1:79999-90238 GCA_038048925.1 Garcialebias charrua
TATATATATATATATATACAGTATATATATACACGACTAACATATACTACACAGGTTGTGTGAAAGGTTATTGCACATATAATGATACTGAGATTGAATTATGATGGTAAGGTAGATACATACTGTATCATTCATGTTACAGCCTAGTATCAGCCTAGATACAGCCTAAATAGTGCAGCAGCAATGAACATATTAGCTGTCACAAGCTAATATTAGTCATTAGTCATTAGTCAGGATGTGGTTTAAATTAAGATTAGGATTCTAGATGTCAATACCAATTCCTCTGTTTCTCTACAGTTTGTGTCTTCTTAGAAAAAAAGTCTTCTGTATGTGTGAACAGAACCAAAGATTTGATGGCTGACTATAAATCATAAAACTCACAATAACAGCATAATTCCAGTGATCCTGCTCCACTACTGGGGCTAATTTGTAAAAAAAATTCAACATTTTGGACAAATCTCCCATATTTGATCATTTCAGAGTTAGTCACAATAATATAAAACAAAACCAGTAAAATGCAGAACAAGTACAAAGAAAATAAAAGCCTTAAACACAGAACAGATCCAGTGGTGTGTGATGCTAACCGAAGGGGTTCATGTGGTCTCCAGGCATCTGTGGTGGGGTGAGGCCCTGTTGGAACGGGTCAGGGTTGTAGCTGTGGTGCTCCATGGTCACCAGATGCTGCTGACCTGGAGGAAGAGGCCCTGAGTAGGAAGTGAGCAGACCCTCCATACAACCAGATACCACCTCTATAGGAATGAAAGGCAAAACGTGAAAAAGGGGTTCACCTGCACTTTACAACAAAATCACCTTTTTCCTCACAGCGTTCATAAACACACATCCACAGAGTTGAGCAGAAATGTGTAACTTGGTAGCACATTACAGTCATTAACTCTTACTTTTTGGCAGACTATGTTAATTTGAATATTGCTTCATTTTGTATAAATACTTTTGCTCTTGAACTGCTTATGCAGTGTTGCAAATTTTTTTTCCATTTAGAGTTGCATTTTAGGTCCTATGGTGATGATGGAAGAGTCAAACCGCTGCTAAAAATCTTCTTCAGCACATATATTTAGTGTACCGGTAGTTAAGGCCTTGCTTGTCTCTCAGGTGAGAAATGTCTCGTAATGCCTGAACCACTCTCACAATTTTAACCTAATGAAATCTGGCACTCTTATCACATCTAGTCTAACCTATGATTATGCGTAAAGGATGAAAAGCTGCATATGGTATTTTCATACATTTTAGTTGATTACTTTTACAACCACATGACAAACCCATAAATGTATGTACAGTATATTGTAATGAATGAAATTAAGTGGGTGATACAAATGATAAAACTATCATTTTCCAGCTTATTTTATTTTGTACTGTATATCATAATGTATTTGTTGGCGCCCTGGTGTTTAAATATAAATATGAAATCATAGAAAAACCAGACACATTTTGCTTTGTAACACTGAGCCCAGATAGATGTAAAGCAAGATGTCAAACCCATAATTTTTATTCAAACAGTATCTTATAGGAAACATACAATAAATATCCAAACTGAATGGCTGTCTGATCTTGAGGATCACCCTTCATCCATGTGGCTCCAGCTTGATCTAACATCAACTTCAAACAATCCCCATTTGCTGGTTTGCTCTGCTCATTTGGTTATCTTGAGCAGCTTCCGCTATAATAAACCTGCCGCAGTGCCAATATTGACACTCTGGAAGTCCCTGAGCAGATAGACGCTGCACTTGCCAAAGCAGCTACGACACTTATCTAAACTGTCTGCTCATATCCGCTGTGGAATCACAGAGGCAATAAGCCTGCCAGTCACGAGGAGAAGTGCTACAGAGTGAACCGGGGCTCCTGCTTTATAGCTACACTGTCAGTAAAACTCATATTTACCAGCAGAGATGGGGCTCTGGCTTCAGAATATGGAACTCATTTTAAAGCTGACAAAACTGGGAGTGTTTGCTGAATGACTGCACACTGTTTATCCTTCCCATAATAAATGTAATATTTTAAGGTGTTTCTTCAAACAATTAATCAATTACAGTACTCAGCTCTCACTAATCACTACCATTTCAATTATAATGAACATGTTCCAGGTTTCAAAAATACTTTTTTAGTCATAAGCGCACATTAAGTACTACTGATTGTAAACACATACTGTATATGTGGATGATGCATATAGATTTACCTTGGCCAAGCCTTTGGCTGTTGTGTTGCTCCTGCTGCTGCTGTCTACGAGCTAACTTCTTCATCTGTAAAAGAAATAAACAGTAGTAACTCCATGCTCCAAGCAAACACTGAACAAACAACAACCATATAGAAATTAAAGCTCTCTCTTTTCATCTAAATGAAAAAAGCCTTTAGTTACAGTTTAATTTTATATTTAGGATCAACATTCTCCTCCTTGAATCGCCACCTCATGGTGGTGGAGGAGTTTGTGTGCCTGAATGATCTTAGGAGCTATGTTGTCGTGGGCTAATATAATTGCCCCTGGTAGGGTCTCCCAAAGGAGATTAGTCCTAGGTGACAGGCCAGACAAAGAGCGATTCTGAAGACTTATATATGGACAGGAAAAAAACAAGGAGCTCTGTTTCCCTTGCCCAGATGTGGGTTACCAGAGCCCCATTCTGGAACCAGGCCTGGGGTAGGGGCTCATCGGCAAGCACCTGGTGACCAGGTCTCTACCCACGGGGCCTTGTTGGGCTCAGCCCAAAAGAGCAGCATGGATTTGCCTTCCTATGGACCCACCACCTGCAGGAAGGGCAATAAAATTCAGGTACATGATACCATGGGCAGTGGCCAAAGGCAGGGACTGTGGTCCTATGACCCTGGCTTACCAAAGTTGGCTCTTGGGACACAGAACGGGACCTCTCTGGCAGGGAATGAGCCTTAGCTTTTGCATAATGTTGAGAAGTACTGACTAGATATAGTTGGGCTCACCTCAATGCACGGCACTGGCTATGGAATGATCTCCTTGAGAGGGACTGGACATCATTCCACTCTGGAGTTGCCCATGTTGAGAGGCGTTGAGCTGGTGTTGGTCTACTTGTTGCCTCCCAACTGTGTGTTGTAGTTCTCTGATAGATGAAAGGGTGGCTTCCCATCATCTTTGGGTTGGGGGACGGGCTCTAATTGTTGTTTGTGCCTATGCGCCAAACAGCAGTTCAGAGTATTCAGTCTTCTTGGAGTCCTTGGCAGGAGTGCTGGAAGGTGCACCTGCTGGGGGCTCCTTTATTTTGCTAGGGGACTTCAATGCCCATGTGGTAATGACAGTGTGACAGTGTGACCTGGAGTGGCGTGATTGGGAGGAACAGCCTCTCTGATCTGAACCTGAGTGGTGCTCTGTGGTTGGACTTCTGTGCTAGTCATAGTTTGTCCATCACGAACACAGTGTTCAAACACAAGTGTGTCCATAAGTGCATTTGGCACTAGGACGCCCTAGGTCATAGATCAATGATTGATTTCATAGTCGTGTCATCTGATTTGCAACCATTTGTTTTGGACATTCAGGGGAAGAGAGGAGCTGAGATGTCAACTGATCACAACCTGGTAGTGAGTTGGATCTGATGGCGGGGTAAGATGCCGGACAGACCCAGTAGACCCAAATGTGTAGTGATGGTTTGCTAGGAATGCCTAGCAGAAGAACCCGTCAGAGAGATCTTCACATCACACTTCCAAGAGAGCTTTAACTGCATCCCAGCTAAGGTGGGGGACATTGAGTCTGAGTGTGCAATGTTCCACACCCCACTTGTTGAGAAAGCTGCCTTGAGCTGTGGCCACAAGGTTATTGGTACTTCTCACTGTGGCCATCCACAAACTCGGTGGTAGACACCCCAGGTTAGGGAGGCTATCAAGCTGATGTCCTATTAATTGGCCAGTGGGACTCCAGAGGCAGCTGAGGAGTACCAGAGGGCCAAGCAATCCATAGCCTTGGCTGTGGGAGGATTTTGGTGAAACCTTGGATAGAGACTCTCAGTCGGATCCAAGGAGATTCTGGCATACTATCAGGTGGCTGTGTAGGGGAAAGCAGCACTTTATACTGTGTTCTGTGAAGGTGAGGTGCAGCATGTCTTCCATGGAGGAAGCTGAGTCAGGGGACTTTGGGGTTGGTTCGTCCATAACTATGGCTGAGGTAGTTAAAAAGCTCAGAGGTGGCAGGGCTCTGGGAATAGATGGTATTCACCCTGATTTCCTTAAGAATCTCAATGTTGTGGTGCTGTCTTGGTTGACACCCTTTTGCAATGTCGTGTGGACATGGGGGGCAATGCCACTAGATTGGCAGACTGTGATGGTAGTTCCCTTCTTCAAAAAGGTGCTCCAATTATAGGGACATCATTCTTCTTAGCCTCCCTTGCAATGTCTATTCAGGGGTATTGGAGAAGCTAGTCCAATCATTGGTCGAACCTCAGATCCAGGAGGAACAATGTGGGTTCTGTCCTGGCCATGGAACACTGGACCAGCTTCTTTGCAGATGATGTGATCCTGTTGGCGACATTGTGCTATGATCTTCAGCTCTCACTGGAGCAGTTCGCAGTCGAGTGTGAAGCGGCTGGGATGAGAATCAGTCCCTCAAAACCTGAGGCCATGGTGCTCAATTGGAAAATAGTGGATTGATCTCTTCGGGCCAAGGGTGAGGTTCTGCCTCAAGTGGAGGAGTTTAAGTATCTTAGCGTTTGGTTCATGAGTGAGGGAAGAATGGAGTGTGAGATTGACAGACAGATTGGTGCCACATCTGCAGTATTACGGCCCCTGTACTGGTATATTTTGATGAAGAGAGAGCTTAGCTGTAAGGCAAAGCTCTCTGTTTACTGGTCAGTCTACATTTCTACCCTCACCTATGGTCACGAGCTCTGGGTTGGGACCGAAAGAATGAGATTGCGGATACAGGCGGTTGAAAAAACAGACTGGCAGGTTTTCAGAGAAGCTGCTGAAAATGGAAGATCGCTTGATCTTGACCAATACTGTACACATCCTCAATACTGGGATACATCAGTACATGCACTGACACCGTCTCCACCACAAGATATGTTAAAAGCTACCCCAACAGAAAACCTTGGCTGAATGCAGAGGTTCGCACCCTGCTGGCAGCCAGGAACACTGCCTTCAGGTCTGGAAACGCAGAGGAGCTGAGAAGGACTAGGATAGAGCTGGTTGCTGGCATTAAGAGGGCCAAGGCCACACATGCACAGAGGATCGAGGGACAGTTCACCTCACAAGACCCATGGAGCATGTGGAGGGGCAATAAATGCATAACAGATTATAAAGGCAGGAGCGAACAATGCCCCAAAGACCCATCTCTGCCTGATTCCCTCAACAAGTTTTATGCACGCTTCGAAGACCCAAACAGACCACCCAGCACCAGATTCACCTCACCACCAGATGAAGAGCATCTGAGTGTGACGGCACGAGAAGTAAGGAGTACTTTCAGGAGGATCAACCCTCACAAAGTAACTGGTCCAGACAACATCCCCGGGAAAGTGTTGAAAGAATGTGCCAATCAGCTCTGCGATGTGCTGGCCGACATCTTTAACACCTCAATTGCCCTGGAGATAGTTCCCATCTGCCTGATGACAGCCACCGTCATCCCATTCCCAAAAAGCTCTACAGTGACTGGTCTGAATGACTATCGGCCAGTGGCCCTCACCTCGATAGTCGCTAAATGCTTCAAAAAACTGGTCATGACCCACAACAAAACAACCATCAACATCAACGAGGACCCTCATCAGTACGCATACCATGAGAACCGATCAACAAAGGATGCCATCTTCTCTGTGGTCCACACTGCTCTCACCCACCTGGAACAGAAGGACTCATACGTCCATATGCTCTTTGTGAACTTCACATCTGCCTTCAACACCATGATCGCCCAAACCCTGATGGACAAACTATTCACACTAGGACTAAGCCCCTCCATTTGTAACTGGGTCCTAGACTCTTAATAGACAGACCACAGTCAGTGAGGATCCACAACTTCTCCTCCTCCACCATAACCCTTAGCACTGGCTCTCCTCAAGGATGTGTGTTGTTGAGCCCTCTCCTATTCACTCTGCTCACATATGATTGTGCACCTACCCATCCAGGCTGTCATATTGTAAAGTTTGCAGATGATACAGCTGTGGTGGGATGCATCACAAACAATGATGAGTCCAGCTACAGGCAGGAGGTGGAACACCTGGAGAGCTGGTGCAAAGAGAATAACCTTCACATCAATGTGAAGAAGACAAAGGAGATGATTGTGGACTTCAGAAGGAACAAACACACCCACACCCCACTGAACATAAGAGGATCTGCGGTGGAAGTGGTCTCCAGCTACAAGTACTTGGGTGTACACATGAATGATAACCTCAGCTGGAGCAACAACACCACCAGCCTGATCAAGAAAGGTCATCAGAGACTCTACTTCCTCAGACGGCTGAGACGAGCTGGTCTGAGAAGCTCAGTCCTCACCTCCTTCTACAGGTGTGCAGTGGAGAGCATCCTGTGCTCCAGCATCAACGTGTGGCATGGAGGCTGCACAGCTGCAGAAAGAAAAGCTTTGCAGAGAGTGGTGAAGGCTGCACAGAAGACTGTTGGAGTCAGTCTCCCCACTATCACAGACTATCTACACCTCCAGATGCAGGAAAAGAGCCACCTGCATCATGAAGGACCTCACTCACCCAGCACACACTTTTGCCCCACTCCCCTCAGGAAGGAGGCTGAGGAGCATTAAGTGTAGAACCACTAGACTGAGGAACAGCTTCTACCCTGAGGCTGTTAGACTCATGAATATCTAACCAGAATAATCACTGTGAAAAAAAATCAAATCACATCATGTTGCTGCTGACAAAAAATCTGTTTCATGCTGCTGTGTTCATTTGTGCCCATCTGCTCATACAGAATCAGGTTTGTGCTGCTGTTTGGAGTAATGTTTTCTATGATATTAGTGCTTAGTGTATTTTTAGTTGATGTTTTTCTTAGTTCATATCTTAGCTGTTATTACTGTTTTTCTTTTACATTTTATTGTTGGATGTAACTGGGACCCTGTGTACATAATCTCGTTTCATCAAATGTACCACATGTGGTGCGAATGACAATAAAGATTCTCTGACTCTGACTCTGAAATGTTTCCTTAACAGGATAGCTGGACTCTCCCTTAGAGATAGGTTGAGAAGTTCAGTTATCTGGGAGAGACTCAGCGTAGAATCGCTACTCCTCCACATCGAGAGGAGCCAGTTGAGATGGTTCGGGCATCTAGTTAGGATACTCCCTGGGCACCTCCCTTGGGAGGTGCATTGGGCACTAGGCTTAACAGACTACTCGAGTAATCGACACATCGATTCCTAGGACACATCTATCGAGTTTTTTAATTTCACATAGAGTATTCGTAGTGACGTCATCACGTCACAGTTACAGAACAGAAAATGAATCAACTTCCTGTTTGGAGCGTGTTGCAAACTGGTGTTACACCAAATTCTGTGACCACCGTATATTGTGACCATAGGAGTCGGTGTTGCATAAACTGTTGCAGGTCACAGAATCTGTTGTAACACCGGGTCCAATTGACCGAACCAGAACCAACTTCCACTGACCTAGTTTCACAAACAAAAAGCAAAAAATATGAATCTCTAAACCTATTAAAAAAAAACTACAGTATAAACATAATAATCTCTAAAACTAATGCACAGCACCGCGGGCGGTGGTCGACAGCTCCACTGTTTTTAGTTTAGTTTTTGATGCGCCGCACGTTTCTTTCACTTTTGCAGCTTAATAATAATAACTCATTGTTTTGGTTTTCCTGTGACTTATCTGCAGTATGATGAATGGTAGAAGCATAATATATGGTCCCAATGTTTTGTTGGTCTTTTTTTTGTAAATATTAAATGATGTTTTTTTGCATTTTGTTTTTGCATCTTAAGATCCTGTGACATCAACAACTACTCGAGTTCTACTCGAGCTTTATTATGTTAATGTCGAGTTTAAAAATTATGTACTCGTTCAACCCCTATGTCCGACCCTGGGAAAGACCTAGGACACGCTGGAGGGACTATGGTTCTCGGCTGGCCTGGGAACAGCTTGGGATGCCCTCGGAGGAGATGGCCCAAGTGGCTGGGGAGAGGGAAGTCTGGGCCTCCCTACTTAGACTACTACCCCCATGACCCGACCTCGGATAAGCAGAAGACAATGGATGGATGGATGGGTATACTTGTGAATTTCTTTGTCAGTACAACCTGTAACCCTTAATCTGGGCTGTGTAAAAATCTATTTAAAGGATTGAGTGAATGCCCTGATGCATGCTCAATAATCCAGGTAGAAAAATAAAATAAAAAAGCTGTCTGATCCTCCTAAAAAAGAAAAACAAAACAAAGCAAAAAAACTGTAGAAACGTTTCGTCTTTTGTCCGAAAGACTTCCTCAGTCTGAGATGCTGTATTCAGCTCAGTCTTATAAAGAGCACCCTCTCACAGTGGATCAACCAGTTTGCTGCTGACAGCTGAAACCAGCTGCTCACATGATCAAGGAGGACCATCAGCCTAACGATGGATCGTTAGCACCCTGATGGTTGATCCACTGTGAGAGGGTGCTATTTATAAGACTGAGCTGAATACAGCATCTCAGACTGAGGAAGTCTTTCGGACGAAAGACGAAAGGTTTCTACAGTTTTTTGCTTTGTTTTGTTTTGCCACGGCTGGCCAGAGTTTGGTTCAATTTCCTAAACAAGATAAGATAAGATAAGATAAGATAGTACTTTAATGATTCTGTAGGAAATCCTAGTAAGGATTTAAAATCACAAATTAAAAAAGATTAATTCTGAATGAAAATAAGCGGATGTGAGAAAGTTTGGAGAACCTATGTGCAATTGGACATTTCAGTCAACTATTTTCTTGTTGGAAGCATTTACTGACCTTCGCTCTCTGGTTCTGAAACCAGACCTGGACCACACGAACACTTAGCCCAGTTTCTGCAGCCAAGGTTTCTCTGACCTGCAATAATAATTTAAAAAAAGTTAAATTACTTGTTGTTTAAGTGAAAACCTGTGTGGATTAGTGCTGAAGGAACTTTCTTAAATCTCAAGGAAGATTTTTTTCTTCTGAAAGAGTCACACACAAAACACAAAAGACTTTATGTTGTTGTAGTCAAAAACATGAACAACTAACATATATTCCTACACATTTACACTCGTTCACTTACCATACCATACCATACCATTTTATTTATAAAGCACTTTAAACAGGAACAAGTCCACACCAAAGTGCTGGACAAACAAACACGCAACAGGCAACACAGACAATGAAGTACAACACGAAAAACATAAAAACATTGCAGATCATAAATCAAACGATCCAATACAAATCAGCTGGCATTGAAAGCAATGGAGTAGTAGTGAGTTTTTAACCGGGATTTGAAAACCGAGAGGGAGGGGGCCTGTTTGATGAGCAGCGGTAACTCGTTCCAGAGTCTTGGGCCTGCTACAGAGAACGCCCTGTCACCCCTGCGCTTAAGGCGAGTTTCTGGAACTATCAAGAGCACCTGATCCTCTGACCTCAAAGCACGTGGAGGGACATATGGGTGTATCAGATCCGAGGTGCCGAGATGCCACTTGTTCCAGGATTCCAGGAGAAAGTTTTTATTTCTTGTAATTTTGATGATTATGGCTTAAAAACGATGAAAAAAATTTCAATGTCCAAGAAATTAATTTTTTTCAAATATTCCACAGCCACCTTTTAGGACATTTGGCAGTGTGGGCAAGAGTCAAGTCCAGGTGAAAAAGAAAATCAACATAAAGCTCATCTGCAGAAGGAAACATGATGTGCTCTAAAGTCTCCTGGTAGATGCAGCGCTGACTGTGGACTGCAGAAAATTCAGCGGACCAACACCAATAGAGGACATGGACCCAAAAACTCACAGACTATAAAAATGTCACATTGGACTTCAAGCAATGTGGATTCTGGACTTCTCCACTCTTCCTCCAGACTGTGGGACCGTAATTTACAAATGACATGAAAATGTACCTTCATCCGAAAAAAGGACATTGAATCAATAAACAACAGTCCAGTTTTTTGTCTCCTCAACCAGGTAAGATGCTTCTGATGTTGTCTAATTCAGGAGTGGCTTGGAAACACTGACTTTTTTAATGCTGCTCCATTGTCATCATAGAGGCAGACAGCTGCCATGAGTGTTTTTGGTTTGGTGAATCACAGAGAACATGAAAAATGATCTATGTACTGATGTATATACTGTATATATCAAAAAATAACCT
>JBBPBX010000883.1:98282-114977 GCA_038048925.1 Garcialebias charrua
TATATATATATATATATATATATATATATATATATATATATATATATATATATATATATATATATATATATATATATATATATATATATATATATATATATATATATATATATATATATATATATATATATATATATATATATACTAATATACTGTACTAATGATCGATCATCCTCCTCATTCCCACATTATGTATGCAGAACGTTTGCTCACCTTCCTGCAGGGTTTTGAGGAGACCTCATATGAAGCCTTGAAGGCTCTCCTTTGCTGGGTGGTGAGGATGGTGCGAGGTCGTTTGGGCCGGTGAGGATCTTTGCTGTCATCGCTGCTTTTCACTGCTGACAGTTTTTCTGATTTCACAACCAAATCCTCATCCTCACTCCTATCTGTCACAAAACACAAAAAGCTGATTCAGCATTCACCCTACAGTTTTCCTGGTAATAATTTCTTACATACATTTGTTTCCATTACATTATACTAGCTTTTAGCTACTGTTTTACAAATTTTCATTTTTAATTACATTTTTGCCATTTGTAGTTTTTAACTATAGCCTAACCATCCATCCATCCATCCATTATCGTTACCCGCTTCTTCCATTTTTGGGTCATGGGGTCGCCGGTGCCCATATCCAGCAATCACTGTGCGAGAGACGGGGTACACCCTGGATGGGTCGCAAGTCCATCACAGGGACACATAAAGACAAACAACCATTCACTCTGTCACTCATACCTAGTGACAATTTAGAGTTACCAATCAGCCTATCATGCATGTTTTTGGACTGTAAGAGGAAACCGGAGTACCTGGAGAAAACCCCACGCATGCACGGAGAGAACATGCAATCTCCACCCAGAAAGGCCCTTGGACTGGGATTTGAACCAGGGACCTGCTCGCTGAGAGGCAGCAGCTCTACCAGTTGCGCTATACCATGCTGCCTATAGCCTAACCTTTTGCTATATTATAAGAATTTGACTTAGCTAATTTTACCTTCTAGTCCCCGTTTTGTCAGTTTTTAGCTGTTACCTTTGATTTTTCTAATTTTAGCTTTTACCTGTTACTTTGAACATTTTAGCTTTTACCTACAGTTTATTTTAGCTTTTAGCCACAAGTATGCAAATTTAATGTTATTAAGCTTTTGTGTCCTGTTTTACTTGACTTTTAGCAATAGTTTAGCTAATTTTAGTGTTTGAATGCTGTTTTGATTAATTTAGCTTTTGTTCTGCTTGTCTTCAATTTTAAACATTCAGTTCAAAATACAACTTTCTGCAAAGTCATTCAGCGCTCAGAATTTATGCAGAAAATATAATTGATCTTCTTAAATTACACTGTTAGTTTGACTCATAGGTTGAGCTGGAAGGTTCATTGGAAAACATGCCGAAAGCAGTGTGCTCAGAAGGGCCTTTCTGGTCATACCTGAGTCTGAGTCATCCGGGCTGACTGTGCTGAGCAGGTCTTTCTCTCTCTCATAGTCTCTCCTGCACATCAGCTGACCCTTCTTCAGAACAAACTCATCTCCTTTGCACAGCTGCCGCTCACAGATGCAGCAGCAAAAACATCTGAGGTGGTAAACACTTTCCAGAGCTCGCATCACAAACTCTGTAGGGGAAATTTTTCCCAAACAGCCGTTGCACTTTGTGGAAAATAACCTGAAGACAGACAGAAGGAAAAAATATCAAATCAATAAAATTATAATCAAACCTCAATAATAACAAAGGATCACCTTAAAGACTGTAAGAGAGTTAGAGCTAAAACTACAGGTATTGCCTTTGAATTAAAGAAGTCAAAGTCAAAGTCAACTTTATTGTCAGAACTGTAATATGTACAGGACATACACAGGATTGAAATTGCGTTTCTCTCAGTCCCTCAATGCAACAGTAACCATTTAAACACTAAGACACTAAAACATTTAATAAACATAAGCATAAAATAGTAAAAGTGTAACACTGTCCTGAGTTTTTGCATAGTAGTATAAAAGTATGAAAATTTACACCAACACTAAAACACTAAACATTTAATGAACATAAGCATAAAATGAAATAATAAAAGTGTAATACTGTCCTGAGTTTTTGCATAGTAGTATAAAAAGTATAAAAAGTATATCTATAAAATAAACTGAAGGTTCTAGCATTGACATTTGCAAAGAGTGGCAAAGCAGCATATGAGTTAATGTACACAGTATATGTATGAGGTAGTTGATGTTGGTATAGAGGCAAAGTGGCATATGCAGTAAGGCACATAAGGCACATTGGGCATCCTTAAATAAGGCTAGTCAGAGAATACTGTATATGTATCAGCAGTAGTGTAGATATAAAAGTAGTGTAAATGTAAACAGTAGTAATAAATGTAAACAGTAGTAATAAATGTAAACAGTGAATGTAAACAGTAGTATGACTATAGGCAGTAATGTAATACAAACATTAGTGCAAATATGAGAAGTAGTGCAAACTGAATGAGCACATGACCGAGAGTTTAGTGAATAACCCGTTTGATGACACAGAGTCCAGTGTTAAAATCTTTGTGTTGTGTGGTAATGTGTGAGAAAGTTTTTTGTGTTAAGGCAGTTCAAATGGGAGGGGAGGCAGAGCAGGCAGAGTGTTTAGCATCCTGACTGCCTGATGAACAGAGCTGTCTCTCAGTCTGCTGGTTCAACATTATGAAACATTATGACAGGCGTAGTCTTAGGCCCTGTTTACACGGACACTGTGTGGGGGAAACGTAACTTTTGGGCATGTTAATTAGTTTAAAAGTTTTGCGTTGACACGGATCTGACATGGATCTGCTCGAATCTCCCCCTTCCCTCATGCCCCCCGCTTACACCCACTGCGCATGCGTCCTGCTGAACCTTCACCCACTGCGCATGTGTGCTGCGTCACTCTGCTGGCAGTCTGCTAGTTTCTTTTGTGCTAAAAGTTGAGCTAACAACAACAAGTTAAAGCTGGATTTTGGATAAGAGTCGACACTATTTGACACCAAGCGGGACTCTTTTCATCTAACAAGCTGCACCAGTTGCTGACTGTGGACCAGAACCGAGTCGATGAGGATGAAGTCTGCATACCTGCAAACTCAGAAGGGATGAAAAAGGTGACAAACGTTGCGCCAACCCCCCCCCCCCGAAAGATTTTGTAATTTTTTAACATGCTTCAGGTAAAAGTCATTTACTAACCTGATTTAATGAGAACATAAATAGGAAAGATTGTGTCAACCAAAAAAATTAACAACCAACAACAGCAGCAAGCCAAATACTGTACAGCAGAACATTTTGCTAACAATGCGCTGCTCCGAGTCAACAGATGCATTAAAAAACTTAAGACTTATCTCTTCAGACAGGCTTTTGGTTAATTTTGTACATTTATTTTAGAGTTTGTTATGTTTTACCTTTTAGTATTTCTGTGATTTTATTTTTCCTTTTGTAAAGCACTTTGTGACTCTCATGTCTGTGAAATGTGCTATATAAATAAAACTTACTTACTAACAGTAAAAACTAGTTTCTTAAATGTTTTGCCAGAAATTTTTGAATAAAGTAGATGCCATTTCCTGCATTCTGGTGTAGTTTAACAAGTTGTTAAACATCTATGTTTACCTACATGTAAACACTTGATTCTTATCACTAGTCACTTGATAGAGACATCTAACAAAATAAAGTCAGGTCCTGTGGACAGATTAAAAAATTGTTTAAATTATTATTGATCATGCATCAGGATATTTTAGACACACCTCATTCAACTATCATAGACATCATCCTGTTTTTAAATTCACTCCTGTGGCTAAGATAATGAAATCAATGTGACAATTTATCAGTGACTTTAGGGGTACAATTGACTGTTATTAATTTTTATTTAGTTTTATTAACACAAAATGCCATTTTACTAAACAATGGTGACACTCAATAAATATTAACTTTACCCAATGAGCAGGTGACATTTTAATAACCACCAACAGTGAATTTAGGAGGGGCTTTTTAGTTTTCTGATTTAGTGATACACACCGTGGTGAAGTTAGTTCACGACTCTGTCATGTTTTCATCAGCGTGGTTCTCCCGTGTCACTTTGCAAAACTGCATGTTGCAGGTTTTTTTTTTTTTATCTTTGTGAAGCTTCAAGAACTCACACACGTTGGAGGAGTTGGCTGAACAGTTTTCTCTGCTCTCTTCCCTCACGCTCTGTTGAACCTCCGCGCGCGACTCGCACAGAGCTCTCTGCACTCGAGCTGCGGAGGTTCAAAGATTTCGCTGTCGTCTCCTCCCCCTGTCTATCCTGAGGTTGTGATTGGCCAAATGACGCGCTCCAACAAAGATGTTTTATTATCGACAAGATGCATTACTCTGTCTTGAAATCCAGTCAGTGGGAAATAATGCATTCTAATCTGCCACGGGTCTGACCCCCCCCCACCCACCTCGAAAACAAAAACTCATCGGATCTACACGAATCACGTAAATGATATATTTTGCTTTGAAAACGGCGAATTTCGCCGAAAGGTGACTAGTTTGCAGGTATGAGTCTGACTTTACTCCGTGATGAACAGCTGACTTACAGCAGGTAAATCAACGTTCTTAATATAATGTTTGCTTGTGTTTACTTTGATCACACAACAACGGAGTTTTTATTTATTTATTTATTTATTTCTGCCAGGTGCAGAAGCTGTCGACTCGTTCCAACAAACAGGCAGACGGTTCGGCGGTTCTGATGGGTCCAGATGAACACACAGCAAGAGTCCAGTTCATTAACGTAGTTACAGTTCGGTTCACGTGTTTTTAATAGTGTGTTCAGTTTAATTCTCAGTGTTTGTGTTGTAAAATTTGTGCTGCTGAATAAATAAATAAAAAATAAACCTGGTGTCTTCATTTTCACAGCACGTTACGCACTGTTTAAAAAATGTAACGAGTCCAGATAGATACTGTACAGTTCAGATAAATTTAAACATCTCCCACGCCAACATAAATACTGTTTATTATTGTTAAACTGTTATATTTTGCAACGTGACACGTGAAATGTCAGCCTGCCCCGCGCATGCGGGCTGCGCGCATGTGGTTGACACAAAAGATCAGCAGGAGATGTTTACATTATCAGCGGGGGTGCAGCGAAAAACTTCCACTTTGGGAGCAGGCTCAGAAAACTATCGGTGTCATAGAGGGGGGCCAGCGGTGTCGTGTAGGCGATAAGCAAAGTCGCAAAGAGAAAGTAGCGGTTACACTCAAAATACGCGCCGTGTAAACTGGCCCTAAGTTATGACATTTGACAATGTTTGGAATTCAGTCAACAACACTAGGATTTAATTACTGTCTGCTAATCTACTGTTAGGTTGGTCATTAGACCCTAACTGCACTGAAATGCTGAGGTAACACATGCTCTCCACCACACCGCACACCAAAACTCCAAACAAAGATCTCACAGCCAGTGCTCAGAGTATAAGTTGGGGATGACTATCAGTTACTACCACACTAAACTTAAACTCTATATCTGTAAAACTGGCCAAGTTAGAGTCAATTTTGTAATTTACCAGTGTGTGTGTGTGTGTGTGTGTGTGTGTGTGGGGGGGGGGGTTGAATTGAGTAGCAGTGTAGCAATGTCTATTCAATAGTTACTTTCTGGAAAATTATTTAAACCCTGTCATTCATCATCATGTTTGGACTGCTGTTTAATATACAATTTTTTTACATTATTAGTGTTTAACATTTATCTTAGATTTATAGCATATAATTTAACGTTGGTTTAGCGTATATCTTAGATCCTTATACAGTATACTGTTTCTTTTTTTAACTTTATATTTTTGCTATTTTTGAGTCTAACTGGGTCCTTGAGTACATAATTTTGTTCCTCCTCATGTACAACATGTGATGCGGATGACCATAAAGAACCTTGAACCTTGAATAAAGTTGATGAAACCACACACACACAAACACACATAACTTGCTTACATCCACATTGGGGACGCATGTTTGAACTAGGGATGCACCGATCCACATTTTTCACTTCCGATCCGATACCAATACTTTAAAACTGGGTATCGATCGATACCGATACTTTTCCGATCCGATACCATTCAGGTGCCTTATGAGGCTGTAATAAATTATTACAGCCTCAGCCACTAATATCCACTTTAAAGCAAGGAATAAAAAAACACGTTTTGTGTTAGCAGGATTTAATTGTAACTAAGAAACTTATCCAACATTAATAAAACTTACCTCAAGTTGCCTTTTTGGGCATGCATAAATATACAGTATTTGTATACACTGTACTTAGAGAGAAGATTAATCTTCTCTTGGCTGTGCAAATTCTGCTAACACAAAACGTGTAACTAACTACCGGTACTTTTAAGTACTGTAGTTACTTTCACCCAGTCTCTTTTTCATCACATGCTTCCAAAAGTCAACAATTATGTTTGTATTCTGCATCTGTCTGTTAGCAAAATATCTTATGAACAACTGAACAGATTTTGTTTAAACTTTCAAGAAATAATCACTGAAGGGCTCTCTACGACTGGTTGACTTTTAAAGTACATCCAATTGAAGATGGCTGCCACAGCTAACTGAACTTATACAACACAAAATTGACTACAACTCAGTCAATTTGACAAAAAATTTAGATAAAATTTGTGTGGTAGTAGCTGAGACTCATTCCCAAAGCATATTCAAGGGATTAGTAGAATGCATAAGATCTTTCTTTAAAATTACAACGTTATTTATTTGGAATCAATGGTGTCGTCTGTTAGCAAAATATCTCATGACCCGCTGGACAGATTTTGATTAAACTTTCAAGAGATAATCACTGAAAGGCTCTCTACGACTGGTTGACTTTTAAAGTACATCCAGTTTAAGATGGCTGCCACAGCCAACTGAAAACAACACAAAATTGACTACAACTCAGTCAATTTGACAAAAAATCTAGATGAAATGTGGTGCGGTAGTAGCTGAGACTCATTCCCAAAGCATATTCAAGGGACTAGTAGAATGCATAAGATCTTTCTTTAAAATTATAACGTTATTTATTTGGAATCAATGGTGCCGTCTGTTAGCAAAATATCTCATGACCCGCTGGACAGATTTTGATTAAACTTTCAAGAGATAATCACTGAAGGGCTCTCTACGACTGGTTGACTTTTAAAGTACATCCAGTTTAAGATGGCTGCCACAGCTCAGCCTTTTGTTTTTCATAATCCCACAGAGCTTTGGAGACATTTACAAGACATTCAAAAATATGCCTCACCTGTCCAACAGCATACAGGGGTTCACTTTGGATGTCATGGAATCACCTGCTGACAGCTTGGAGGAGGCTGCTTCTCAAAGTTTTGATGCCACTGTCCACACTGTTATCAGCGAGCAGCTGTTTAAAATGGTGACGCTGGGATCACATCAGCTGCAGAGGAGCTCGCTGAGCTGATTTCTCTGGTTAACTCCTCAAAGGGTTCCAGCAAAGTCACAATCTTTTCCAGCAAACCCCACAGGTTGGCTGACAGTGTTCCTGACAAGTTGTTTAGCAGTTTCTGGGTTATCCCTTTAGCTTTCACGTTGTCCAGCGGAAGTTTACCTTGCTGTTGAAACGAGTCCAGAAGTGATTTCTGTCGGCTCCGTTTGTCTTTCTCCCGCCGGGCTAAACAATCGTCATGCTCTTTACTGTGGTCTTTTTCAAATGTTTCATCACGTTTGTGGTATTATATGACGCGACGGAGCTTCCTCCTCTCTGGACAGCGGCTCTGCAGACACGCACGCGGCTCTGCAGACACGTACACGTCGCTGCTGTCTTGCTTTGCGGTGCTTCAAGAGTAAAACACATCCACACAGCAGACATGTTCGCGGACATGCAAAAATCAATAAACTCTGACCGACTCTGATGCCAAGATGAAAAGTTGGTTAGCCGTTAGCCACAGTCCTCCAGTCCTCTCTGTGTTTACTCACGTTTTACCTGGCTGCAAGGGGCAAACTAGGAAATGGATTTCCTGAATGTGAGGCGGGTCTTACTACTCTGGGCTCATAAAACACGCCTCCGTTCAGGAAATCCATTCCATAGTTTGAAGACAACTGCAGTGTATCATGGATCGGAAAGATGGCAGTCTCTGCTCTGAAAATCCGATATGTAAACAAGGCTGGTATCGGATACCAATACCGATACTGGATCGGATCTGCCCCATCCCTAGTTTGAACAACCCACCTTAGGGGACATGTAGTTTTGGTCCCCAATTGCCAAGGTGTCCCCAAATGGTTGGTGTGTATGCTGGTTCAAGTCCCCATATGGAACATAAACAAAATCACATAAACAAACACACACACACAGAGGGAGAGAAGTGAGTGAGTGAGAGTTTAGTTGTTTACCACAAACACTAATATTTTTATAGTCAAACAATACTCCCAGCTTCACAACAGAGCTGCCTTTCCAAAAAAAAAACTGATTTGAAACTGGTTTAAAGAACAAACACAGAGAATAATCTGAGGTGTTCAGCCAGCCTGGGATCAGTGAGAAACAAGCCTGATCCATAAAAGTTGTTGACACAAGTCGTGTTGTTATAGTTGATTGGTGTGTGCAGCTTTAACTTCAGTTTTGAACAACTAAAAACAACAACAAATAAATAAACCAGATGTCGGAAAGCAAAACGGCTGAACCACTGCTTGCTTGGCATCTTTACTCCTTTCAAGCACTCAGTGTATCTTGACGTTTTTGATGTTTGATGTACCCCCAGAAGTCTTTTTGAGGGCTCGGATGGAAAGAAAATTAACTGTTTTCCAACCACGAAGCACCAAATGTGACATAGTCAAGAAGGATGTGGGAGCTTTTACAGGATGTATACATCCTGAACCCTCTTTTCCTAAATCTGTGACAAATTTAAGCTGTCGCATTCAGTGCATTTCCTGTTATAGTTCCTAATAAATAATGTCTTTTACTGGCTTATTCTAAATCTTTAGAAGAGTAGATTATCTTAAACAGAGATCACCAACAAACAAACAAAAAAGATTTACTTGAAAAATGAAGTTAAAATTCACATTAACTTGAAAAGATGAGAAGACATTTATGTTTATGTTTATGTTTATTAAATTTGTTCATTTGTTTTTTACAAAAGAAACACAATACAAGACAATCCCATTAATGATACGTACACAATGTAAAAAAATGAAAGGTAGCAGAAAGAAGAATAAATCTTATTATATCTGCCCCTTTTTTCAAACAATCAGATTAAACAATAATAATCTTTCACCAGCAGTACAAAATGACTAACTCTTTCTAATTTTCTAATACTAATACTAATACATAACTAATAATTGATACAATACACATTATGCTAATTCATATATATTTTTTCAACAAATTCCTTTTGATCATTTTCTTAAATGTAAACAGTGACTTGGCATTTTTAACTACATTCTCCAAGCCATTCCATAATCTAATTCCCTGGATTGAGGTAGAACGTCCCTTCAAACTAGTTCTGAATTGTGGTTTTACAAACATCTCTGTCCCCTTAAGATTATAACAACTTTGTCTTTTAACAAAATTCATTTGGATATTTAAAGGTAATTCGTTATTCTGAGCCCTATACATAATTGATAAAATATTAAACATTTATTTAGAGATCATCAAATTTTTCATTAGACAAAGTCAAACAAACTGGAAAAAAAAATGCTAATCTCTCTCTATATATTACCTGTAATATAATTTTAGGATAGAAAGAGAACCACACTAAACTAGAAAAAGTTAGAATATACTAAAATGCTGAGTCTGAATGCTGAGTAGGGCAGATGGTGGCACAATTGGTAGAGCTGCTGCCTCTTAGTGAGAAGGATGTTGGTTCAAATCCTGGCTCGGGACATTTCTGGGTGGAGTTTGGGTGGAGTTCGCATGTTCTCTCCGTGCATGCATGGGTTTTCTCCGGGTTTCCTCCCACTGACCAAAAACATGCATGTTAGGCTGATTGGTAACTCTAAATTGTCTCAAAGTGTGAGTGAGAGAGTGAGTGGTTGTTTGTCTCGTTTGTCTCTATGTGTCCCTGTGATGGACTGGAGACCCGTCCTGGGTACCCCACCTCTCGCACAGTAGCTATGTTTACATGGACATAAGTAATCGGATTAAACGTCCATTCGGAATAAAAATGCGTCATGTAAATGCCCCACTTGGATTATTCTGAGATGATTCAGCTCAATCTGAATGAATTTGTAATCTGAATGAGAGGGGTAGTTTATACCAATTCATAATCCGAACGGTGTGCATGTAAACACTTAACCTGGTCATTTTATTCTGATTGTGGAAAACTGACCTGACTGCGCATGTGCAACCTAGGTCAACCTCACATATTTCTGCCTGGCTAGATGCTAATATGTAGGGGAAGCAAAAATGGTCGGCGAGCAATGCAACATTTCTACTAGAAACTTTGGAAGAGGTGCATTTGAAACATGCGTTACTTTGCCTGTAGCTCAATCAGGGAGCGGAGCAACGTCTCCACCGTCATTAAAACCTGACGCGGGTCCATTTTGGGTGCTCAGGTTTGTTTATGTTCATCACAGAAGTAGAATTTCTTCTGTGTTTTTTAGAAGAGTTTACCACTATGCACATCAGTACTTCTATTCAGAATAAAAGCCCGTTGCATGTAAACGCTCGTCATGAATGGACTGCACCCATGTAAACAATACATTCTGATTATTTAATCCAAATACATTTCAATCCGATCAAAGAATTTTGTGCATGTAATCATAGATTAGCTTCTGATAGCTGGACACGGGCACCAGTGACCCCCGTAACCCCAAAAGTTAGAAGCGGGTAAACATAATGGATAGATGGATGGATGGATGAATGCTGAGTACTAAAAGGTTCAAGGTTCTTTATTGTCATTTGCATCATGTGGTACATGAGGTGGAACAAAATTATGTACTCAAGGTCCCAGTTACACCCAAAAATAGCAAAAATACAAAGTATAAAAAGAAACATTATATAAGGATCTAAGGTACAGTATATGCTAAACATTAATAATGTAAAAAATATGGTATATTAAACAGCAGCCCAGACATGAAATATGATTTTATACACACACATATATACATATGTATATATGTGTGCATGTATATACCATTCTAACTAGAATAGTTGGAATGTACCTTTCCATGGAGTGTACCATTCCTACACTTTTCCAGTCAAAGACTGGAAAAAGCAGAGGCAGGTTGACCTTGAACATGTGCACAAAGTCTGGTGAAGAGTTGTCTGGCAAGACCCTCTTGCACTTGTGATCGAGTTCTGGTATTGGACTGGTGTCTGGTGGATCTAACTCAGACTCAAACATTGGAATTGGCATTGGAGACGGTGTCCCCCTGGGCCCCATTGAAATTTAACATAGGACTTGTCCTTAAGGAAACATTCCCCTGGGCCCCCTTGAGCTCAGACACTAGATCATGCAGGAGAGAGGCACCCACAGGAACAGGCACTGGCTGAGGCCTGGACAAGGGTCATGATGGGTGCTAAGTCCTGGGCAAGGGTTATAGCAGGAGCAAAGACCTGGGCAGGGGCTTTGGCAGGGGCTAAGATCTGGACAGATTTTGTTTGTATTCGTTTGTATTTGTACAGTATTGGTTTGCTACAGATGAACATTATAAATACATTTTATTATTTTGTATATCTAATCTTTACCACCAGGCATGTTTTTTCCTTCTTCTTCAAGAACAAACTAAGCCTTCAGATGTGAGAAAAGTCTTGGAATTACATTTGGATATTTGTACCAAATGTTAAGAGAAGGTGTTCACGTCACTCTTAACCACCAAACACCAACTTCAGGCACTGATTCTCCAAACCAAGGCCATGCATGTTTGATTATGAAATCACAGACAAACAGAGTTAGAGATTAGAGGGTGATTATGGTGGAATATTTAACAACCAAAGACCAAGAATAATATCAGAGTTAAGTGTGTAAATATAAGCATTAATGCATTTACATATTTTGCTGAATATTTCTGTTGTAACTGTGATTATTTGCAGAATTTGTTTCCACGTCTGCAATATAATTCATGAGAAAATTACAAAAAGGTGTGATTGTTCATATCAGATTACTCTAAAATACCTCATTTATTGAGGTAGATTGAAAAACCCTCCTAAACAATCACTGGCCTCACTTAAAATGCAGAAAACGTTAGAGGCAGTGAATCTGGGAATGATGTTAGGAGAAGGATGCGGCTAAGACAAATTGAGGCACAAAAGGGCTCGGTGTTTGGACAGCTGCACTCCTCCTGTCTAAGTGATACTAGCCTCCTTATTCGACAGCTTTTTGCCCATCTCTCACCGTCTGAGCACTTGTCTGTTCAAAGCTCACAGCCACACAATGCCATTAGAGACAAACTAAAAAATAATACAGGAGACACTGGTGTAGAAATCACTGATTCTTTACCATGCTACTCTGTAATTTGCTTTTTAGACAAAGAATGAGAATATTTTATTATAATCTGACTGATGATTGAATGACTGTCCTTTATTAAATTCAAGTATTTAGCACTTACGGCTTAAAGGTGTAAGTTGTGCAATAATGTTTTTGCCCTTCTGTGCATTTGTCTCGATGTCTAACAAAACTATCAGAAAGTACAAAGTAATTACAGCACGAACAATTATAAATAATTTTTCAAGTCAGCCCAATTCAAAATGGATGCCACAGTTAACTGATCTTAAAAAACACCAAATACTATAACTGTCATTTTAATCTAAAAAAGCTAAGTCTGGTCCTCTGGACATTCAAAAAACAAAACAAAACAAAACAATTTTTTTGAATGTCCAGAGGACCAGACTTAGCTTTTTTAGGTTTTTCTACCTGGATTATTGAGCATGTATCAGGATGTCATTTTAATATTGAGCTAAAGTTTGGTGTGGTAGCAGCTGAGCCTGTTCCTCATATTCGGAACATTAACAAATTGTGCAATAGTTTTATTTAATTTAATTTAGTAGATAATTTTGCCATTACTTAATGTCTGTTAGAAAAATAAATAATGAAAGATATGCATCTACAACTAATGAATTCAGGGTTGCACATATTGAGCTACAATTTCATGTGGTGGTAGTTGAGAGTCATTCACAACACACTGTCTGAGTGTGACATATCACAATATTGCATGAAATTGCTTTTACCATTGTTTGTCAACATCAGATGATCTTAGTTTAAAACTCTGACTTCCTTCCATAACAGATAGCCTTTTAATTATTTTGAAATTATCTGAAAATTCCCAGCATTTTTGCTTCTTTTAAAATCAAATAAACAATTCGAACATGGCTAGATTTGCCTCATTACTTGTACAATCAGATTTAACTTGGTGTAAAACCTACAGACATTTTACAAAAACTGTTTTAAATTCAGTTCATAAATCTTGATTGTATTATCACAACAACAACAAAAAATATTTGTTTAACCAGGAAAATCCCATTGAGATTAAAAACCTCTTTTTCAGGGGCGACCTGGCCAAGATAGGCTGTAGCAAATACAAAATATGGGTACCACATCACAGTCAAGACATTTAAAGAAAGAACAAAAGAGCAAAATTCAAATGAACCACCTGTGAAAACTAAAGCTTTGGTATCATTCCCTCAATTACAACCACGTCTGAGTGATCCCAAAGTTCATGCTCAATAACCCAGTTATAAAATCCAACAATTTTCAGTCAGGTCATCTGGACAGTTTCTATTTTTGCTGAGATGTTTCATTCTTCATCCAAAGGACTTTTTCAATCTGAGGAGCCACCAAAGAAACATATTCGTGCTGCTGTTCAAAGTACTGTAATGTTTTTATGCTACTAGTGCCTAGTGTATTTGTAGTTGATGTTTTTCTTAGTTCATAGCTTAGATGTTATTACTGTTTTTCTTTTACTTTTTATTGTTGGATGTAACTGGGACCCTGTGCACATAATCTCGTTTCATCACATCTACCAGATGTGGTGCGAATGACAATAAAGAATCTCTGACTCTGACTCTGACAAAACTGATTCATACAAACGACATTCTCCATTTAGAGTGTGCTGTTTGTGGGAATCAGTTTTGTTTGGAGGGTCCTCAGATTGAAGAAGTCCTTTGGATGAAGAACGAAACGTCTCAGCAATATGCATAGAGCAAAAATAGAAACCGTCCAGATGACCTGACTGAATGTTGTTACACGTCCAAGTGACTTCTTGATTTATGCAAAAATGTGACTTTAAAAACTCTTTGTGCAAAACAAAAGTAAGAGTCTGAAGATTGTTGCCAAGTTTTTGTATAATTAAAATAAATTAAATTGACAACTCGTGCGTTTGAAAAACTGCCCATTGCAGCAGGTTTGATTGCATCACAAAATACTTAGGTAGTGGTGTAGTCTATGTGATAAACAGGTAAACAGAGTGTATCCACTAGAAACACTTGGGAATTTCAGTATACCCACTTTACAGTGCCCAATGATATGAGCCCATGTCAAGTATCATTGGCAAAATACATGAGATGAGCTCATGTCAAGGTCAACACATTTGGAACATTTTATAGACACACTGAGTTGGTTCAACCTGTTTTTTGTATAATTAATACCCTTTTGTATAATTAAAACTTCTGTTCTTACTACTTAATACTTTTGACAAGTTTTGCTTTGATACTGTTTTATAAATTCTCTGTTTTTATTACAAAGCCAACTGTTGTACAAAGTTTGTTGTACGCTTATTCAAATAAAAGCATCAGAGAAATTTTGGAATGTTCAATATGCATAAAACTGTAAATAAATCAACAATTACATTGTACTAACTGGTGTACTTTGGTTTGTAAGCAGAGTATGCCCAGTATGTAGACTACACCACTGGTCTTAGGGTGAACCAATATCTTTCTTATTTTTATTTTTTTTTCCCTTTTATAGATGGCCTCCCTTCTCACCTTACAGCCATCCTCTTCACACCATTCTGATTTTTTTTAGGAAAGAAAGAAAGGAAGGAAAGACAGAAAGTAAGACTACAAAACATAACAATTATCCACAAAAAGAGCACAAGGCAAACACACCCGACCGACGTCCGCAATCCTGCAAAGTACATAACAGAACACAGCAACAAAACACATATGCATAAAAGACCCATAACATTCATGACTTTGCAGTAGACTACTATAAATATATATATACCTATACCTACAAATATATACATACCGTACATACATATATATTCATATGCAGTCACATACCCATCAGGTAGTCCCCAACTTACGAGCGCTCTTACATACGAGGTCCCGGACTTACGAGCTGGCGAACGAGCAGTAAATTTGTAAAAAATACAGCACTTTTTTGTGTTTTTAGATGAAAGTGTGTTAACCGTTTGGAAACACGTTTCTGAGCATGTTTATGAAGTAGTATGAATGTTTTTGATGAAAAACGAGTGTTCGTAGTAGCGCTAGCACAAATGTTCCAACTTACGAGCGAAAATCCGGACTTATGAGAACACGTGTTTCTTGCTCCGACGTACGAATTTACGGTTTACGAGCAACTCATAAGTACGGAACTTGCTCGTAAGTCGGGGACTACCTGTATACATCTACATATGATATCTACACTTATATCCCCGCATCCATTTGTGTGTGGTTGTGAGCATGCATAAGTGAATAAGGCTTCTCTAATAGAACATTCAATAGCGACCGTGAAGCATCAGAGATCCGCCCCCCAAGGCCCGAGGCAGACATAAGGGGGACCAGAGCACAAGACCCCAAGAAGGACCTTGAGCGCAGAGCTCCCAGGGCCATGCAAACACGACGAGCCAGTGGCTCGGAGCCACTCACCCACCTCCCAGATCCGACCATAGGGTAGAACCGGAAGATCCACACCAGCGACCACACGCAATGACCCCCCGGGGCCAACAGCGACATACTCGCAGGCCCCCCGTCGGAACCCGCTGCACCGGCGTAGCCCCAAGCCTAGGCACCGAGGCCCGGGCACCGGGGACGCCCACCCCTCAGGCCCCGGCCCAACAGGGCCAGAGGACCCGAGCCCCACCAGGTAGCCACTAGGCCGAGCCGACATATGCCCAAACGCCCAACCCCCGACACCAATTCGTTTCTAACCATTATAGGATTTTAGATTTTTTTTTTGAAAGATGTGTTACACTACTTTGTACAAGATTTGTTGGTAAAGTTTAAGTATCAGTCCATGTCAAATGAAACAGCAGCATAAAATGGTAAAAGCTTTTACACACATTTATTTATTTTGCTCTCACAGCATTGATTGTTCTGGGGGAATGGGGTTTTTCTGACTAGCCACTAGTAACTGGTGCACAGCTTGACATCAGCAGACACAATTTGCGCTCCAAAGCTAATTGCCTCTCAGATATGATAACGAGGCATCAACAATGTGACAAACTGACATATATCATCTGTGTGTCAACTCAAAAGTCACTTTAAGAAAAAGCATCTGCTAAAGGAATCTAGCATTCCTTGAATATAATTGTAGTGACTGTGCTTGCAAACCAAAAAACAAACAAAAATTAATATAATTGAAGGCAAATGCAACTCAGCTAGTCACTATTCGCTCTGTGGGTTTGTGGTTTATGTAGTACAAAGGAAAAGGTCCAAATGCAGTTCATGGTAGGTTTATTTCCTGTTGGCAGCTAAACATTTTGAAACATTTCACAGGGTCCCTTGCTGACACACCTGTTCTAATCCTGCACGATTGCTCACATCATTATATATATATATATTTTATTTATTTAATTCTAATTGTTTAGAATAAATTTGTTGGTTAGTAATCTGTTTAGTGTGTATATAT
>JBBPBX010000884.1:31430-65671 GCA_038048925.1 Garcialebias charrua
GCATCCGCTAGGACAGGTGCGCGAGGTTGGGCTTGCCGTCCTGCTGGTTTTCCTTGGAAGTCTTGTCTTTTGCTTTCCTTTCTCCGGAGGCATGTCCAAGATAAGGCGAGCGAGTACTTCCAAAATCCTTTTCCTTTTATTTTGAGACGTCTCCTTCGTCGCGTCGCTTTTGCTGGCTAGCCCGCTACAAGTTAGCAGGGGTAGTGGTTGTTCGCGCAGTTAGCGCCGTTGAGCAAAGCAGTCTGCGGAGAGAGGAGAAGAAAAAACTTTGGGGTTAAGGGAAAATGTGCCTGACTAGTTTTCACTAGCCCAGTAGTACGTAGGAATAATTCACCGTATGCTCTGTGTAGGGAGCAAGCTCACCTCTGGTTGAGCGATGAAGCAACAGAGAATCCCGCGAAGAGAGGTAGTTCAGGTTTAAGCGAGGTGAAGGGCAATAAGAGAAAGTTGGATGGGCGTCAGCGGCTTAAGTACCCAGAGGGCGGGGCCTCTGGCGCAACGCTGACGCCCCTGCCGTAAAGGCGTGAATGTATTCCTTCAGGTAATCACGTGGGGGCGCAATTCCCTTAGCATATGTTGCACCGAGAGACATGACTGAAAGGGAACATATAAATGGTGTCATCGGCATAGAAATGGATGGAGACCTCACTAACAGAATGTGAGATATCGTGTATAAATATGGAAAAAAGCATTGGGCCAATAATGGAGCCTTGGTGTACACCTGACATTACCATAAGAAACTGTGAATTATGAGAGGTAACCTTGACCTGCTGCGACCTGTTTGAACCATGTTAGTGGCTGTCCTGACATTCTAACATGGTCAAGTTGCTTCAGTAAGATGGAAGAATCAACAGAGTCAAAAGCTTTTTGTAAATCAACGAGTATTGATCCACAGTACTGTCTGGAGTCCAGTGCAGATGCTAGAACATGGAGAACCTTCAGAGCAGCCGTGATGCAACCATGCCCTAGATGAAAGCCAGACTGGGTGTTGGACAAAATATTTTTGTGGCAAGATGGCGCCTGTGTACGGCTGGACCTCTGCTCTCTCTCGTCGTCTGTCTCACATTTTGGTGATTTGTTTAGTATTTTATTTTGCTTTATCTAGCCTGTCAAACAACTGTGTCTTGGCTGTAAAGCAATACCAATATGATCGGCACACGTTATTTTCCATAAAAGATTATATGGAGGATGCCTGCGTTACCTGGGCCAGGTATGCAGAGTTTTTCACTCCGCGTTTTGAATGCGCCACGTCATCACCCGAGTACCTGCTGCTGTCAAAGCGCCGAGGCCGGAGAAGGAAGCGTGGTTCAAGAGCTGGTATCCAGAACAGGATGAGGAAACAACGAGGGAAAATATCAGAGTGGAGCGGGTCCAGCTCTGCTGGAAATGAGCGCTGCCTCCGGCTGGTACCAACCCGCGAACCGGCCCTGTCCTGCGCGTCTTTCCCATCCTGCGCGTCACCAAGCCTGTGCCACTCTGATCGGATCTTCCCAATTCGTCATGCCCGGCTCCCCACACTCCGTGACAGATTCCTTCAAACCATCCCCTGCCAGGAGAAATATGTGGATGGAGTTTATTCGTCACCGCAATGCCCGCTAACACAGAGCGCACCTGCAGCTGCGCGCGTAAAACCAACACGGATCGCCCTGCTGAATGCTCGCTCCATAGCGAATAAAACTTTTGTTCTTGGGGATTTATTCAAGGAAGAAAAACTGGACTTCATGTTTTTGACGGAGACCTGGCAGCGGGAACAGGAATTCATTTATTTGAATGAACTGTGCCCACCAAACTGTTCAGTGTTTGGAACCCCGCGGGTTGCCAGACGAGGAGGTGGACTTGCGCTCATCTATCAGGACTGCTTTTCCTGCAGGCTCATGAAGCCGGATCCTTTCAGCTCTTTTGAACTACAAATGACTAAGGTTGGAAACATTGATTCATTTTATTGTGTTTTAATTTACAGACCTCCTGGTCCTGCCCGTGCGTTTTTAGATGATTTTTCTGACTAAGATCCCAACCAGGGGTCAGGATCCTGCTGGGGGTTTTCATTCTTAGCACGCCCTTCATAAATCTTATTATGATTGGATGTGCGCCAGGCGTCCTGTTTCCCCAGCCTTCGTGACAGGCTGAAATTGCTGATAGGAACACCTTAATTGTTGAGAAAGAACGACCTTTTTCCAGTAAGTCCTGAAGAAAAGTCAGGAGCTGAGCCAGGTCACATGAATAAGAAATAATATTTCTTTCTGTGCACCAAGCTTCAAAAATACGCAATTTCTGTGCGTAAAGAGACTGTGTTGACACAGCTCTGGCATTTTGAATGGTTTTTACCACATTTTCTGGCAGGCCTGATGCCACCAGCTTGTTCCTTTCTGCCACCAAGCTGAAATTTTCCACAGCTCCCAGCCTACGTGGCGAGGCTGCTCCTTCTGGTGACGTGGTGTGTCCCTGAAGAGGAGCAGTTGGTGGAACCAGTTCTCCTTCAAGGGCCTTGGATTCTATGATCCCCTAAGGATCAACCATGTTAGGGAGCGGGCCTTTTTGCAGATGTGCTGCCATACTACTCTGATCGAGAGTGTTTGAGGGCAGAGGCAATCTGTTGTCACTATTAGACAAAAGTGGAACAGAACGTCTGTTTTTCTTCTTTTTGTTGGGGGTCATGGGACTGAGGAGCTGCGAGTTTTGTAAGCGAGCAGATCTCCTGACCCCAACCCATTTCCTGGTTGGGTCTGGTTTACTGGTCTCCGGCCTTAACAGAGCGTTGGAGCCAGACAAACCGCCCGGGGTCTGTGTTTCACCCGGTGGGGGGATATCGTTTAAGAGCAGAGCTGAGCCAGCACAGTGAGTACGGTCACGTGCTACAGGATCACTGCTTGAACATTGCGTGTCGCCCATCAATGATAAGGGGACAGCTGCAGCGTGAGAACGTGGAGATGGTCCTTTGTGCTTGGCAGACTTTAAATTGGTTGGTGACAGAAAGCTCAGTTCTCTTCGATTAAAAGGAAGAGGAATCTGATTCAGCCCTGGTTTGTTTACGCACACAGCAGTTTGATCACAATCGCCTTTGTGAACGTGTAGAGCTGGTGGTAGCCTGTGGGCTTCTGCCGTGGCCCCCCGACCCTTACTGCGAGCCGTTGAATGGGTGTCCAGGAAGGTGGGTCGTCAGAATCTGTCGGCGCGCATCCCTGGGGCGCGGACGTGTCACGTGTTTGCTTGGTTTGTGTATTGTCCGCCCCGTGGTTCACAACAGAGCGGGAGCTGGAGCACGTGACTCCCCTCACCTGTCTCTGTGAGGCACTCTGCTACGGCTTGTTGATTAGGCTAACACCCCATGAGTCGTGGGGGGGAGGGGGGTGGCCTCCTCCCTTTATGTCGGCTGGCAGGCCAGAGGGACCCGGTCTGCTGAAGTTTTTTTTTTTTTTTGAGTCAATAAAACAGAGAGGGGTTGTTTTTTGAGCTTTATTTGTGCTTACGTGTAACGACAGATTTTACTTTATGTCACTCACAGCAGGAAAAACATGATTTGTGCATGCAACAGAGATACCAGCTTTTTGTACCGTGCTACAAATAAAGTCTGGACATGAAAAGATCATTCCCCGTACCGCGTAGGCGGGTGATCGTGTAAAATCAAGACGTGGACCTGGTTCATCAGGCACGCTTTTGTCTGGTGTCCCGGTTCGCCGAGGAGGCCCTGTGTCTGACCGTCTGGCGGGGGACAAACCTGTTTTTGCTCCATGCGTGCTCGGTTCGAGGTAGGCCCGGCGGTTGACTCTGCCGGTGCTTGGCCTCGTACGCTGGTCGCTTTTGCGGTGGGGCACGTGTTGCTGAGCGGTTTCGAGGCTGCGCAGATCTGCCCCCAGCTGACTCCCTGGGGGATGGCGAAGGTTCTCCTGGGAATGCCCACCCGGAGAGCTTCAGCCTGTTTGCGCCTCTGGTCCAGCTTGGTCTGAATTCGATCTAGAGCTTTTCCAAACAATCCCGTCGGTTCTATCGAGTGGTGGAGAAAAGGCACCTTTTGTCCCTCAGGGAGGTCGTTAAGGTCATCCACAGATGGCGTATTGCAATGACCACTTCAGCCATGCCTCTGCCTTGAGCAACAGCAGATGTTCCCATCATGCAGAGCACAAAGTCTGTTGCCCTGCGGGCTTCATCCAGCAAGTCAGCGGCAGCTTGTTTGTCCGTCGTTACCTGGATCTCCTGCAGTTTTTCAGCCAGGTAAGCTTGCATCAACGCGGATGCGTTCATCGCACGCGCAGCGAGTTCCTGAGCTCTGTAGCATTTCTCGAGCAGAGAAGCTGAAGCTCGACAAGCTTTGCTGGGGAGAGTTGGTTTTGTCCTGGATGACTTGGGAGCCAAGTCAGACGCCAGTGTATCCTCAATTTGAGGCACGTTGGCTATTCCCACTTCATCCATCCCGTCCACGTTGAGAAACTGCGAGAGTGGCAACAGCATGGCTCTGGGCTGAGCCCAGATGTGAGTCAGCTCTGTGACGAAGTCCGGGAACATGGGCATCCTTTGCCTCGTGGCGGCCTGCTGCTTTGAGTAAAAATAATTTTCTGCCAGCCTTGTGACCTGTTGACGAGGCGGAGGTTCTGGCCATGGGATCTGCAACACGTCCGTTGCTCTGTGACACAAGTCGAACAGAGCAGGGATGGAAAAGTCAGTCTCTGGGAGCACAGGTACCAGGGTGCAGGAGAGATCTTCTCCCTGTTCCTCGTATTCAACGTCTGCGTCCTCTGCGGAAAATTCGCCTGAGGCTGAAATTGAGATCTCGTCCTCATTCATCATGCCTCGAGTGTCGAATTCGACTGTTAAGTCCATCATGGGAGCCAACACATCAGGGCTGTCGCCCCATTCGACTCGTGTGCCGTCATCCAGAGCCATGTTCTCGAGCTCCGGCGTGGGAGTGAGGGGCTCGGTGGTGTGCGCTGGCGCCGCAACGGCGCCCATGGCCTTGGTGACGAAGTCCGCCCGGTGCCTCACCGCCTCCAGCATCTGGCTGCAGTGTGGGCAAGAGTCGGGCACATCCAGCGCCATTTTTGCGTGTAACATCCCCAAGCAGACGGGACAGGCCTCGTGGGTGTCTGTCGCTGAGAGGGAGAAACTGCATCCGCTAGGACAGGTGCGCGAGGTTGGGCTTGCCGTCCTGCTGGTTTTCCTTGGAAGTCTTGTCTTTTGCTTTCCTTTCTCCGGAGGCATGTCCAAGATAAGGCGAGCGAGTACTTCCAAAATCCTTTTCCTTTTATTTTGAGACGTCTCCTTCGTCGCGTCGCTTTTGCTGGCTAGCCCGCTACAAGTTAGCAGGGGTAGTGGTTGTTCGCGCAGTTAGCGCCGTTGAGCAAAGCAGTCTGCGGAGAGAGGAGAAGAAAAAACTTTGGGGTTAAGGGAAAATGTGCCTGACTAGTTTTCACTAGCCCAGTAGTACGTAGGAATAATTCACCGTATGCTCTGTGTAGGGAGCAAGCTCACCTCTGGTTGAGCGATGAAGCAACAGAGAATCCCGCGAAGAGAGGTAGTTCAGGTTTAAGCGAGGTGAAGGGCAATAAGAGAAAGTTGGATGGGCGTCAGCGGCTTAAGTACCCAGAGGGCGGGGCCTCTGGCGCAACGCTGACGCCCCTGCCGTAAAGGCGTGAATGTATTCCTTCAGGTAATCACGTGGGGGCGCAATTCCCTTAGCATATGTTGCACCGAGAGACATGACTGAAAGGGAACATATAAATGGTGTCATCGGCATAGAAATGGATGGAGACCTCACTAACAGAATGTGAGATATCGTGTATAAATATGGAAAAAAGCATTGGGCCAATAATGGAGCCTTGGTGTACACCTGACATTACCATAAGAAACTGTGAATTATGAGAGGTAACCTTGACCTGCTGCGACCTGTTTGAACCATGTTAGTGGCTGTCCTGACATTCTAACATGGTCAAGTTGCTTCAGTAAGATGGAAGAATCAACAGAGTCAAAAGCTTTTTGTAAATCAACGAGTATTGATCCACAGTACTGTCTGGAGTCCAGTGCAGATGCTAGAACATGGAGAACCTTCAGAGCAGCCGTGATGCAACCATGCCCTAGATGAAAGCCAGACTGGGTGTTGGACAAAATATTTTTGTGGCAAGATGGCGCCTGTGTACGGCTGGACCTCTGCTCTCTCTCGTCGTCTGTCTCACATTTTGGTGATTTGTTTAGTATTTTATTTTGCTTTATCTAGCCTGTCAAACAACTGTGTCTTGGCTGTAAAGCAATACCAATATGATCGGCACACGTTATTTTCCATAAAAGATTATATGGAGGATGCCTGCGTTACCTGGGCCAGGTATGCAGAGTTTTTCACTCCGCGTTTTGAATGCGCCACGTCATCACCCGAGTACCTGCTGCTGTCAAAGCGCCGAGGCCGGAGAAGGAAGCGTGGTTCAAGAGCTGGTATCCAGAACAGGATGAGGAAACAACGAGGGAAAATATCAGAGTGGAGCGGGTCCAGCTCTGCTGGAAATGAGCGCTGCCTCCGGCTGGTACCAACCCGCGAACCGGCCCTGTCCTGCGCGTCTTTCCCATCCTGCGCGTCACCAAGCCTGTGCCACTCTGATCGGATCTTCCCAATTCGTCATGCCCGGCTCCCCACACTCCGTGACAGATTCCTTCAAACCATCCCCTGCCAGGAGAAATATGTGGATGGAGTTTATTCGTCACCGCAATGCCCGCTAACACAGAGCGCACCTGCAGCTGCGCGCGTAAAACCAACACGGATCGCCCTGCTGAATGCTCGCTCCATAGCGAATAAAACTTTTGTTCTTGGGGATTTATTCAAGGAAGAAAAACTGGACTTCATGTTTTTGACGGAGACCTGGCAGCGGGAACAGGAATTCATTTATTTGAATGAACTGTGCCCACCAAACTGTTCAGTGTTTGGAACCCCGCGGGTTGCCAGACGAGGAGGTGGACTTGCGCTCATCTATCAGGACTGCTTTTCCTGCAGGCTCATGAAGCCGGATCCTTTCAGCTCTTTTGAACTTCAAATGACTAAGGTTGGAAACATTGATTCATTTTATTGTGTTTTAATTTACAGACCTCCTGGTCCTGCCCGTGCGTTTTTAGATGATTTTTCTGAATTTTTATCTTCTGTCATTAAGCTTGAGAAAATTTTAATCCTTGGAGATTTCAATTTTCATATCGATGACTCATCCTGCAATGCAGCATCTGAGTTACTGTCACTCACTGAGGCGTTTCATCTTAAACAGCATGTTTTTGGGCCCACGCATAAGAAAGGTCATACTTTGGACCTTGTCTTCTCCTTTGGCCTCATCATTGATCAGCTGAGTGTGGTGGACGTTCCTGTCACTGATCACTGCTGTGTGTACATGTATTTTAATTTATCTTTTAACCTCAACAGTTGTCCTCAGAAAGTGATTTCCCAGAGACGAATTATCAATCAAAAAGCGGTTGTGAAATTCTCAGAATCATTTGAGCCCTGCTGTTTTGTTAATTGCAGTGATGCTGATTCCTTTGTGGAGTCTTTTAGGCCCTGTACACACGTAGCCTGGTGTTTGAAAAACGAATATTTGCACACAAAAAATATCTCTGTCCATACATGTTCGAATATTTAAAATGTTTGTTTACATGTCCCGTTTTTTTCACCACAGAAGTTGTAAAGTTGTAATGAATAAGCTGAACCCATAGGTGGCAGTGTAGTGCTGTCACAACCCTTCACCCATGCAGCCGCGACTTCCTGTTATTTATTTATTTATTTTCTTTCGTTTGTGTGGACAGACCGTGAGGTTTAACTACTATTAAATACCGTGTTGGAGTACAAAGTTAATAAAACGCAGCAAAATGTCGACTAGGAATCATGTCAGAGCAGGTATGTTGACTTTTTAGTGCTTTTTTTAGAGCATTATGTGACGTGATCGCCGCTCCAGCTGGACCGGCAGAGTCCAGCTGGAGCAGAAAGCTCCGTTCTGAAAGTTCACACGCAGACTCGAAAACGGAGAGTTCTCAAATCTTCACTTTGGCCGGAGTTTTGTTATTATTCGTTTATAGTTACATCAACCGGCGTTCACATGTGGATGAAAGGCTAAACCGCATGATAAACTGTTCGGTTTTACTGATAAACGGCTACATGTGTACAGGGCCTTAATAGCCACTGCCTGTCTGTCTTAGATGAGGTTGCTCCTGTAAAGCACAAAATATCCTCTTCTGAAAACGCTTGTCCTTGGAGAAATGAAGAAATTATGTTGTTCAGAAGTTCATGTCGTAAGGTAGAGCGTTTGTGGAAATCCTCTAAACTTGAAGTCCACAGACTGCACTTAAAGGAGCTGATGTCAGCCCTAAATGAAATGATTAAACAGGCCAGGTCAGCATATTTTTCTAATCTTGTAAGTATAAATAAGAAAAATTCAAAAGTTCTGTTTGATACCATTAATAATATGGTTTCACCTCCACTCCCTCCTGTGCCTGTATTCTCATTAGACGATTGTAACAAATTTTTAAACTATTTTGTAGAAAAGGTTGACAACATCAGGGCAAATGTTAAATCAGCTCTTGGTGTCACCCTCAGTTCAGTCCCTTCAGTGAGCTCCTGGTCTTCATTTACACCTGTCACTTTAGAGGACGTGAAGGTTGTTCTAAAAGAGATCAAACCTTCCTCCTGTGTGCTGGATGCTGTCCCTGCATCACTGTTCTTGAAGGTGCCAGATATCATCAGTCCCCATGTAGCAAAATTAATTAACATTTCTCTTTCTACAGGGTCAGTTCCATGTCTTTTGAAACAGTTTTAAATCCGATCTTGAAAAAGCCCAATTTGGACCCCACTGAGCTCTGCAACTACAGGCCAATATCAAAATTGCCTTTTCTTGCTAAAATTTTGGAGAAGTTAGTTACTGCACAGTTGAATACTTTCTTGCAAAGTAATAATATTCTGGACAAATTTCAATCTGGTTTTCGCAAAATGCACTCCACTGAAACTGCCTTATTAAAAGTATCCAATGACATTTTGATGGCTGCAGACTCTGGTCAGAGCAGTGTTTTGATTTTATTAGATCTATCTTCAGCTTTTGATACAGTCGACCACAAAATTCTGATACATCGACTGCAACATGAATTAGGATTTTCTGGAACTGTTTTGAAGTGGTTTTCCTCTTATTTGAACAACAGAAAATTTTCAATGTTTGTGAATAACATACAGTCTAAGACCTCTCCGTTAATGTATGGTGTTCCTCAGGGTTCAGTCTTGGGTCCTATTCTGTTCATTATTTACATCACACCCCTTGCAAAGATTATAAATAGCTTCAGAAATGTCTCTTACCATTTCTATGCTGACGACATTCAACTCTACTGCTCCTTCAATGATTCAGAATTACACAAGTTAGATGAACTAGTAAAATGTGTGTCCCAGATTAAGGTGTGGTTAGCCAACAACTGCCTTCAGTTAAATTCTGCCAAGACTGAAACCCTGATCATTGCACCTGAACAGAAAGTTCCTTGCATCAAACAGCATCTCGGTTCTCTGGGCTCCTCTTCTCAGCCGAGCCTCAGAAACCTTGGTGTTCAGTTCGACCAGTCAATGTCTTTGGACAATCATTCAAAGCTTCTGGTCAGAAACTGATTTTATCATCTGAGGAACATTTCTAAACTGAGGGCAATTTTATCCAAATCTGACCTGGAGATGATTATTCATGTTTTTATCTCTTCTCGTTTAGATTACTGCAATTCCCTTTTTACTTGTTTTAATAAGTCTGCTGTTGCCCGTGTCCAGTTGGTCCAGAACGCTGCTGCGAGGCTTTTAACAGGAACTAATAGAAGGTCTCACATCACCGGTTTTATATGATCTACATTGGCTCCCTGTTGAATTTAGAATTCATTTTAAAATTTTGGTATTAACTTTTAGAGCGTTAGATGGACAGGCCCCCCAGTACATCACAGAAATGCTGATCCCCTATTCTCCAGCCCGCACCCTTCGTTCTTCAGCATTGAACCTTCTAAAGGTCCCTAAGACCCGGTTTAAAACTCGGGGTGACCTTTCCTTTCAGGCCGTAGCCCCCCGGCTGTGGAATGCCCTGCCCCTGTCTCTTCGTGTGACCGTCTCTATTGATTCCTTTAAAACCCAGCTCAAGACACTTTTATTCAGACAAGCTTTTAGATAAATGTTTTTATTTAGTGTTTTTATCAATTGTTCTTGTTTTTATCAGCTGTTCTTATTGTTTTGATTAATCGGATGTTACTACAGTAATTCTTCTGTTTATTTTAATCTTTTATTTATATGTTGTACAGCACTTTGTGATTTTATCTGCGAAAAGTGCTATATAAATAAACTTTACTTACTTACTTACTTACTTTAAAACCTTCAAATAATGTGTTAGCTGCTTGTTCACCAGTTTTTCAGAAACCTTTGACCCATGAGGTAGACCAGGTATGAGCCTATAACAGTTAACATGGCTCGGACTCCCACCCTTAAAGAGAGGGCGAACAGCAGCAGCCTTCCACTCTGCACCAAGTTCAGCACTTAAGAAAGAAATGTTAAAAATATTCACTAACGGTGTCAATAAACGGAGCTTGGTGGTAACGGAGTTGTCAGTAAGGTAAGTTCAATCCATCTTTGATAGTTACATCTAGTTTTTCTTCTTGCTGCAGGTCCAGTGGCACTGCAGAGCACGTATGGTGGCTGGTGCCAATTTCTATATTGTTGGTCGAGATCCTGCAGGCATGCCCCACCCTGAGACAGGGAAGGACCTCTATGAGCCCACTCATGGAGCCAAAGTCCTCACCATGGCTCCAGGCCTCATCACCCTGGAGATCGTACCCTTTAAGGTTGCTGCTTACAACAAGGTTAAAAGTGCAATGGACTTTTATGATCCCAAGAAGTAAGTACTTGGTTTTAATGACTAATTTAGTGTCTGGTGTGGTAAATATGCAGGAAAGGGTTACAGGAGGTGCTTACTCATACATAGCCTGGTTAAAACCAGACCCTTGTCCTTCACTTCGTACTAGGGTCTGGGACTTCTTCCATAGACAAGGATTTCTCCGATAGATTTTTGACCGGACCAATCAGAGAACAGAAGGCGGAGTTTTGTTAGTTTAGCCTGGCGAGGTCCAGGCAGGCTAACTATTCAGATAAATAGCTCAGAAACCACTCGGTGGATATTTTTTCTGCTACCAGTGTGTGGCTCTAATTTACTGACTGTTGGCCTGGATGAAACATTTGAGATAAAATTAGATTTTTTATCATTTATTTTCGTAGCGCACCCGAGGCTGTTTGGAAAATGTCAAACCGAAACAATTTAAATCCAGCAGATTTGACCATTTCGTGAATTGATTTAGGAACTGTTAAGCTCAGGAACACTTCTGATATAACGTCAGCTAAGAAATATATTTTTTCTCAGCAAAGAAATAATAGTTTTTTACCTTGTTTTCTTGAAAATTCCTTCGTGGCGGCAGCCATTTTAACTGACGACGTCAGTCGACGTCGTTCAAAACTCCGCCTTCTGTTCTCTGATTGGTCCGGTCAAAAATCTACCTGAGAAATCCTTGTCTATGGGAGAAGTCCCAGACCCTAGTACAAAGCGAAGTGAAGGACAAGGGTCTGGTTTTAACCAGGCTAACTCATACAGTACTTAGTTTAAGTTTGTAGATTTAATCCAGGCTAGTACCTCACATTTAGCCCACTTGGGCCAAAGAGCTTGAACAGAAATTAAATTGTCACAAAGTATTGAGGGGCCAAGATGGTGTAGAGGCAGGGCTCCCGACTTGGGACCCGAAGGACCCAGGTTCGAACCCCGGCCACTACACACCTTGGGGTGTCTATGAGTGCACACCTATTTCCCCAGCTCCCCGGGCGCTTTCTATGGCTGCTCACTGCACCACCTGGTGGTGGTTGGGTTAAATGCAGAGACGAATTTCGTCTTGTATGGGAAACATACACAGATGACAAAAATGTGACATTTTATTTCTCATTAGTCTTGTCTTGGTTTATAAAGTGGCCCCGTTACTCACTTTGTTTTTCGGGGCCGATATGGTGTAGAGTCAGGGCAGCCGGCTCAGGACCGGAAGGTCCCGGGTTCGATCCCCGGTCACTGCATACCTCGTTGTGTCCCTGGGCAAGACACTTAACCCCGAGTTGCTCCCGGTAGGACTGGATGGCGCCTTGCATGGCAGTCTACCACTACCGGTGTATGAATGTGTGTATGAATGGGTGGATGGTTGGTACTGTGAAGCGCTTTGGGGCCCCTCATAGGGGGCTGGAAAACGCTATACTGTATAAGTAAGCTCCATTTACCATTTCATCTGTGATGTTCAAACTGTGCAGCCAAAAAAACAAAAGCTGTTGTTCTTTCTTTCTTTCCTTGGATCAGTTTGACCCTTGATGTTGCTCAGAATCAGAGCTGCCCTTGATTAAAGTCTGGGCGCAGCTCACGGTGACAAAGAAAAATCTTGCTCCTCTGAGTTTGATGAAGCCACGTCTGACAGGTTACTTAACTGTCGCTGTGTTCAGCCAGAAACGTTGGGATTCATCAGAAGACCAGCTTCGTTTTCCTTCATGTGTAATTATTTCTAAAAGTTCAAAGCTCAGGGTTGGTTAGCAATGAAAAGATCATTCTGTGGAAAGAAGCATTGGTGCTGTTAGATGTTTCAAACTATTACTGGAGAAAACATCTGGGTTGAATGTCATATTTCTAATTTGATGTTAAAAATTAAAGAAGGGGTTATCACAGTAGCAATATCAGTTGTTCTCATATACTAAAGATAGTTGATGAAAACAGACAGTTATTATTGAGGAAGTAAATGTTTTGTAATGGGCCTGCAGTCGTTCACGTCAAGACTTCAGGGTGTGTTTTCAACAGACTGCAGGAGGAACAGGGTGTCAACAAGCCCTGGTCTTCATCTCAGCATAATGCTTCATAGAGCAGTCACTACACACATATCTTGAATGAAGATGGTCACCTTGCACTAAAATGTGCAACTTCATTTTTTACAGACATTTTTAACTAATTTAAACCAGAAAACTATCTGTTGATGAACTAAACCCAAGTACTGGTACACTACCTCAAATATTTTTAAAAGAAATGTTTTCCCCCGTCCACATTTCTTCTTCTTTAAGCTTTTTCCTTTTCAGGAGTCTCCACAGTGAGTCCTCCTCCACCTCCATATCTGTCATCTGCATCCTCTGTCCTCACTCCAACTACCTCCATGTCCTCTCTAACTGCATCCATATATCTCCTCTTTGTCTTTTTCCTGGCAGCTGCATTTCTAACATCCTTCTACCAATATACCCACTGTCCCTCCTCTGGACATGTCCAAACCACTGTCCCTCCTCTGGACATGTCCAAACCACTGTCCCTCCTCTGGACATGTCCAAACCATCTCAGTCTGGCCTCCCTAACTTTATCTCCCAGTTGTTCAACATGTGCTGTACCTCTGATGATCTCATTCCTGATCTTATCCATCCTTGTCACTCCTAAGGAGAACCTCAACATCTTCATTTCTGACACTTCCAGTTCTGTCTCCTGTCTTTTTGTCCATGTCTCTGTCTCCTGTCTTTTTGTCCATGTCTCTGTCTCCTGTCTTTTTGTCCATGTCTCTGTCTCCTGTCTTTTTGTCCATGTCTCTGTCTCCTGTCTTTTTGTCCATGTCTCTGTCTCCAGACCATACAACATAGCTGGTCTCACCACTGTCTTGTAAACTTTTCCTTTGACCTTTGCTGACACCTTTTTGTCACAAATCACTCCTGAAACTTTTCTCCATCACTCCATCCTGCCTGGACTCTCTTCTTCACCTCTTTACCACATTCCCCATTTTCCTGGACAGTGGACCCCAAGTACTTGAAGTCCTGCACCTTTGTGACCTCTGCTCCTTGTAGCCTCACTGTTCCACCTCCTCCCTCTCATTCACACACATGTACTCTGTCTTACTACGGCTGACTTTCATTCCTCTTCTTTCAAAGTCAAAGTCAACTTTATTGTCAAAACTGCAATATGTACAGGACATACACAGGATTGAAATTGCATTTCTCTCAGTCCCTCGGTGCAACAGTAACCATTTAAACACTAAAACACTCAAACATTTAATAAACATAAGCATAAAATGAAATGAAAAAAGTGTAATACTGTCCTCCATGGCCTCTCCGAAGGGCGTGGGAGGAGTTCGGAGAGGCCATGGAGAATGACTTCCGTACGGCTTCGAGGCGATTCTGGTCCACCATCCGGCGTCTCAGGGGGGGAAAGCGGTACGCGACCAACACCATTTATGGTGGGGATGGCGTGCTGTTGACCTCAACTCGGGATGTTGTGAGTCGGTGGGCGGAATACTTCGAAGACCTCCTCAATCCTACTGGCACGTCTTCCACTGAGGAAGCGGAGCCTGGGGACTTTGGGTCGGGCTCTCCAATCTCTGGTGCTGAGGTCGCCAAGGTGGTTAAAAAGCTCCGCGGTGGCAGGGCTCCGGGGGTGGATGAGATTCGTCCTGAGTTCCTTAGGGCTCTGGATGTTGTGGGGTTGTGTTGGCTTACGCGACTCTGCAATATCGCGTGGACATCGGGGGCAGTTCCCTTGGATTGGCAGACTGGGGTGGTGGTTCCCCTATTCAAAAAGGGGGACCGTAGGGTGTGTTCCAACTATAGGGGGATCACACTCTTAAGCCTCCCTGGTAAGGTCTATTCAGGGGTTCTGGAGAGGAGGGTCCGTCGGATAGTCGAACCTCGGATTCAGGAGGAGCAGTGTGGTTTTCGTCCTGGTCGTGGAACACTAGACCAGCTCTACACCCTCAGCAGGGTCCTGGAGGGTGCGTGGGAGTTTGCCCAACCAGTTTACATGTGCTTTGTGGACTTGGAGAAGGCATTCGACCGCGTCCCTCGGGGGGTTCTGTGGGGGGTACTCCGGGAGTATGGGGTACCAGGCCCTTTGATATGGGCTGTTAGGTCCCTGTACGACCGGTGTCAGAGCTTGGTCCGCATTGCCGGCAGTAAGTCAGGCTCGTTTCCGGTGAGAGTTGGACTCCGCCAAGGTTGCCCTTTGTCACCGATTCTGTTCATAACTTTTATGGACAGAATTTCTAGGCGCAGCCAAGGTGTTGAGAGGATCCGTTTTGGTGGCCTTAGAATCGCTTCTCTGTTTTTTGCAGATGATGTGGTCCTATTGGCTTCATCAGATCGTGATCTACAGCTTTCGCTGGAGCGGTTTGCAGCTGAATGTGATGCGGCCGGGATGAGGATCAGTTCCTCCAAATCCGAGGCCATGGTCTTGAGCCGGAAAAGGGTAGCATGCCTTCTCCGGGTCGGGGAGGAGGTCCTGCCCCAAGTGGAGGAGTTTAAGTATCTCGGGGTCTTGTTCACGAATGAGGGAAAACTGGAGCGTGAGATCGATAGGCGGATAGGTGCAGCGTCCGCAGTGAAGCGGGTGCTGTACCGGTCTGTCGTGGTGAAGAGAGAGCTGAGTCAAAAGGCAAAGCTCTCAATTTACCGATCGATCTACGTTCCCACCCTCATCTATGGTCATGAGCTCTGGGTTATGACCGAAAGAACAAGATCTCGGATACAAGCGGCTGAAATGAGTTTTCTCCGCAGGGTGTCTGGACTCTCCCTTAGAGATAGGGTGAGAAGCTCAGTCATCCGGGAGGGACTCGGAGTAGAGCCGCTGCTTCTCCACATCGAGAGGAGCCAGTTGAGGTGGCTCGGGCATCTGGTTAGGATGCCTCCTGGACGCCTCCCTGGTGAGGTGTTCCGGGCATGTCCCACCGGGAGGAGACCCAGAGGAAGACCCAGGACACGCTGGAGGGACTATGTTTCTCGGCTGGCCTGGGAACGCCTTGGGATTCCCCCAGAGGAGCTGCTCCAAGTGGCTGGGGAGAGGGAAGTCTGGGCCTCCCTACTTAGGCTGCTACCCCCGCGACCCGACCCCGGATAAGCGGAAGAAAATGGATGGATGGATGGATAATACTGTCCTGAGTTTTTGCATAGTAGTATAAAAGTATAAAAAGTATATCTATAAAATAAAATGAAGGTTAATAATAATAATAATAATAATAATGAATTCAATTTATAACGCACTTTTCATTAGTGAAAATCTCAAAGTGCTACACACATTCATACACCGGTAGCGGCAGACTACCATGCAAGGTGCTTTCCAGTCCTACCGGGAGCAACTCGGGATTAAGTGTCTTGCCCAAGGACACAACGACACATGGTGTGTGGAACTGGGATTCAAACCGCCAACCTTCTGATCAGGGGACGACTGCCATTACCACTACGCCACGGCCGCCCCGGTTCTGGCATTGACATTTGTAAAAGGGTGACAAAGCAGCATATGAAGCATTTCAAGTGCATACCTCCACCTCTCCAAGTTCTCTTCCACCTGTTCCCTGTTCTCACCACATATCACAATGTCATCTGCAAACATCATAGTCCATGGGGATTCCTGCCTGACCTCATCTGTTAGTCGGTCCATCACCAGAGCAAACAAGAAGGGGCTCAGAGCCGATCCTTGATGCACTCCCACCTCCACCTTGAAGCTATCTGTCACTCCTACAGCACATCTCACCACTGTCCTGCTGTCCTCATACATGTCCTGCTGTCCTCATACATGTCCTGCTGTCCTCATACATGTCCTGCTGTCCTCATACATGTCCTGCTGTCTTCATACATGTCCTGCTGTCCTCATACATGTCCTGCTGTCCTCATACATGTCCTGCTGTCCTCATACATGTCCTGCTGTCCTCATACATGTCCTGCTGTCCTCATACATGTCCTGCTGTCCTCATACATGTCCTGCTGTCCTCATACATGTCCTGCTGTCCTCATACATGTCCTGCTGTCCTCATACATGTCCTGCTGTCCTCATACATGTCCTGCTGTCCTCATACATGTCCTGCTGTCCTCATACATGTCCTGCTGTCCTCATACATGTCCTGCTGTCTTCATACATGTCCTGTACCAGTCTAACATACTTTTCTGCCACTCCAGATTTCCTCATGCAATACCACACCTCCTCTCTTGGCACCCTGTCATATGCTTTTTCTAAATCCACAAACACACAATGGAGTTCTTTCTGACCCTCTCTGTACTTCTCTATCAACATCCTCAAATCAAAGATGCATCTGTGGTGCTCTTTCTTGGCATGAAACCATACTGCTGCTCACAGATAGTCACCTCTTGTCTAAGTCTTCCTTCCACAACTCTCTCCCAGATCTTCATTGTGTGGCTCATCAACTTAATTCCCCTGTAGTTGCTACAACTCTGTACATCACCCTTGTTCTTAAAAATGGGAACCAGCACACTTCTTCTCCATTCTTCAGGCATTTTCTCACCCTCAAATATTCCATTAAATATTTGAGTCAAAAACCTCACTGCCATCTCTCCAAGACATTTCCAAACCTCCACTGGTATGTCATCAGGTCCTACTGCCTTCCCCTTCTTCATTCTTTTCAGAGCTTTCCGGACTTCACCGTCACTAATCTTTCCCACTTCCTGATCCACAGTTTCTATGACCTCCACTCTTCTTTCTCTCTCATTCTCTTCATTCATTAGCTCCTCAAAGTAATCCTTCCATCTTCCCATCATACTCACCTCACTTGTTAGAACATTACCATCTTTAACAAGCCTAACCTGCTGCACATCCTTTCCAGCCTGATCCCTCTGTCTTGCCAATCAATACAAGTTCTTCTCTCCCTCTTTAGTGTCCAGCCTCCCATACAACTCATCATACACCTTTTGCTTTACCTGAGCTACCTCCTTCTTTGCTCTACGTCCCATCTCCTGATATTCCTGTCTCCTCTCTTCAGTCCTGTCACACATTCGTACAAAAGCCCAAGTGACCCTTCTGCGCCACAAGCAGGCGAGAATGTAGTCATGAAGGACATTGTTAGCTTGAGCAAAGATGTTCCTAAAACTATAGCTTCATTGATACTTTACAGTTTCCTCCCATAACATTTAGTTTCAGCATGTTTAAGTGTATTAGTGACAGTAAGAAACATGGGGAACAAACCATAAACGGCTCTATAGTTGTTTTAGTTTCCAGGACCAGAAGTGATGTTGAGCATGACGTCCTTGTGTTTTGACTCTTTAGCGATACGCCCTGAGGTTTAACAAGAAATCTCCACTTTGTAAATTGTCTTTTCAAATCTTTTGTCTTCTGACATAAAACCTGGTTTGTGTGTGACTGGGAGGTGCAAACGAAGCAGAACGTCCCATTTTATAAAAGTATTAGTTGTGGTGTGAGCAGAGCCGCCCCCTCCCCCCTCCATCCACCTCAAAGCTGCCGTTTGCACCAAAGTGATGTAGAAATCACTGATCTGTGGTGGATGAGCAGCTGGTGATGGTACATTACAAACTGGGTCCATTGTACAAAGCAGAACATAAATGTTGCGATGAGGTTCCTTCCTGTTTCTTGGTCTCTGTCGGATCTTATCCGATTGATGAGCAGGTTGAAATGACAGCTTCCTTTTCCTGTTTCCCTTTCAACTGCAGCCATCAAGATTATGACTTCATCTCGGGCACACGCATGCGCAAGATGGCTCGAGAGGGCCACAACCCCCCCGTGGGCTTCATGGCTCTAAAGGCCTGGGCAGTTCTGAAGGAGTACTACAAGTCTTTAGAGAAGGACTAAAGGGGTCTCAGAGCGGACAGAACCTCGGGACACCGTGAGAAACATGGGACCGTCACTTTCATGAGAAAATGCTTTTTATCTGTTACGTTGTAACTGAAGTGTTGATGAGGAAACTGCCTCCGTAGATTTTAGTCTCTTTTATCAGTTTGTTCTTTATTTAACTACTTTCACTGTCATAGAGCAGGAGAGCAGCCGAAAATATACTTTTATACAAGCACGTGATTTTAAAAGTGTTTCCTGAAAATTCAAGACGTGTACACTCGTAAGCTCAGCCTCACGTTGAAGTACTGTTGACCAGTACTGCGAGGACGACGCAGAACACTGTGACGTCCAGAAACGTCTCTGGACTGCATGTCCGAAGTGTTGACGCATCATGTGCGACGCTCACGTCGTCACTAAATGAACTCACAGGATGTTTGGTTAGAGAAGAGATGAACACGTGCACTGTGTGTCCAACACCTGTATCCTTACACTCAGAATATTAAAGTTACTCTGACCATTTCAAAGTATTTCTAAAGTCCTGACGAAGTTACGTGTGTCACTTTGAGCATTTCAACGTTTAGCTTCTTGTTACACTCTGGTCTGAGTCGGGTTCTCAGTCCTTCTCATTTCGGGTTCTCAGTCCTTCTCATTTCGGGTTCTCAGTCCTTCTCATTTCGGGTTCTCAGTCCTTCTCATTTCACTCACATGGAACTGGACTTTTTGAAGAGGCTTCTCGTCAAATCAACCTGAAAGATACAAAACCAACAGTTTGATGGTGCGGAACGCCACAATTTTCTGATGACTCGAGGACGCTCATCAGATGAGAAGCAACACGTCTTTAAAATGGAGGCGTGGCCTTCGCATGAACTCGCTGAGATTAACTGTCGAGACTTTTATTTTCCTACTTTAGTTGCTAATATTTTCCATGTGCTCATTGTTTCAGTTTGTGTAATGAGATGATTGAGGGTTACCGAGGGATCAATCCTTTTCTAACCTTCCTTGTCCAATAAACCATTTTTAGCAAAGAACAACGTGTTTGCTTTGACTCTTTCCAGTTGTTCCAGTTGTTCGCCCACATGAAACACTACAAAGAGCTTTAAACTCACAACATGTTGTTACAGCATGGCAGTAAATTTTACTCGACAGCACCGAACGACTCGGTCGGGGCGAGCTGATGAGATGTCATCGTTCTTGGATGTTGCCATCACACTCTGTGTTTGACAACACGTCCAGATGTTTTCATGTCATTCTGACTTCTGTGTTTTATCATCCAGATGAGCAGCTCTTCAAAAATCCATGAGTATAACCCGTTTGTCTGATTTTCTACATGATGGCCGCCCAGCTGGGCAGTCAGCTGTCCGTTGAGTGGACCGGGCCTTCTGGTGACCCCAATCACACTCAGATACACTGAGCGTGTCCACAGCTGGATCCCAGCTGCAGGAGCACAGAGAGGGTTAAATCCAAACTGAGAAGGGCTGTAAGAATTACCCCTGCCGGAGTAGATGTAACAGAGAGAGCTGCCAACAACAACTCTTTCACGTGTTTTACAATCTTCATGTTTAGGCAGCGACCTCAGTGCTGCTTCTAAAGAACGGCCGTTTGACGTTCTCAGAAGAAGAAAAGATGGAGTGATTTGTGGGAGGTGCTTCATGAGTTCAGTCTGAAAGAGATCCGTGTGGTCTCCAGCTAACGGTGCACGTGGATCCAACGCCTGATGGGATCTAGTTCAGTTCTTGATCAATTTTCAGCTCGTTTCCTCAATAATCACGTTTGTGTTTGAAACCTCCGTCAGAAGGTGTGTGGCTGCACGAGAAGAGCTCGTTCTGTTCTGACAGCTGTTTGGATTCACCTTCACTCATTTGAGTCCAAACAGCTGTTGTAGAAGAAATTAACCAAGATTCTCAGCAGGTGTTTCACTTTGCCTTTAAACTTCCATGAGCTGTTTTTTACAGCTGAACTATGACGAACAACAAAAGCTTTATTTTTCTTGTTAAATACACACGAGAATGTTCAATTTACTATTATGTGACAACTGGTGCAAAACAACCTTCTCCCTCATTAGCATAATAAAAAAACAATTTAATCGAAATATGTCATCTGATGGAAATGTTTTCTGGTGACTGAAACGTCTAATGTCGAAAGAAAACTGGGATTACTGGTGGTTCCTGAAAATCAGAGTCACAGTCTTTATTGTCATGTCAGAGTCAGAGTCAGAGAGTCTTTATTGTCATTTGCACCGCATGTGGTACATGTGATGAAAACGAGATTATGTACACGGGGTCCCAGTTACATCCAACAACAAATGAAAGAGAAAAACAGTAATAACATCTAGAACTAACTAAGAAAAACATCAACTAGTAATACACTAAGCCTAATATAGTGGGAATAAACAGCAGCACGAACATGAGTTTGTATGAGCAGATGGTCACAGATGAAGCACAGATGAACACAGCAACAAGAAAACAGATCAGCATCAGCACAATGTGATATTTTGCAGTGTTTATTTTTTTTGTTTATTTATTCATGAGTCTCCAACATGTAGTATATGTGATGAAGTGAGATTATGTACACATGGTCCCAGTTACATCCAACAATAAAATGTAAGAGAAAAACAGTAATAACATCTAAGATATGAACTAAGAAAAACATCACCTAGAAATACACTAAGCACTAATATCATAGAATAACATCACTCCAAACAGCAGCACGAACATGAGTCTGTATGAGCAGATGGTCACAAATGAACACAGCAACATGATGTGATTTTTCACAGTGATTCTCCTGGTTATTTATTTATTCATGAGTCTAACAGCCTCAGGGTAGAAGCTGTTCCTCAGTCTAGTGGTTCTACATTTGATGCTCCTCAACCTCCATCCTGAGGGGAGTGGGGCAAAGATTGAGTGTGCTGGGTGAGTGTGGTCCTTCATGATGCAGGTGGCTCTCTTCCTGCATCTGGAGGTGTAAATGTCTGTGATGGTGGGGAGACTGACTCCAACATCTTCTGTGCAGCCTTCACCACTCTCTGCAGAGCTTTTCTTTCTGCAACTGTGCAGCCTCCATGCCACACATTGATGCTGGAGCAAAATTGAACTGAACTGGAGCTTTTCCTGTTTCCAACACGTCGTCCTGCAACATGTCGGTTATTGCTGTGTTTTTTGCTCTCTCTGAAAAAATTTTTTATCAAAAAAAATAAAAATAGAATAACAACATGATGCTCAAATGGTGATAAAGTAATGATTTATGCACGAACCACCGACAGTCATTTTAAGATGGCAGCACTTATCTTTGGCATCATTCACACCAGCCGTTAGCTCGTCACTTGGATTAGACTAAACTCTAAACTGAAGCAATTTAAAGAATCATCTACAACAGGTAAGACTGTAATTGTTGTGAATCTTCAGAACACTGTTTGAAAACAGCTGATCTGTCACTTTAAGTTTTAGATCAAATCCTTTGTTGGAAGGTGAATCTTACGTTTTGTAAACTTTTACAAAAAATGATAGAGCTCATCTTTTAATCTCTAGATTAGTTTTTCAACTTTAAACATATAGCTACTGTATTTGGTTTAATGATTTACACACACCCAGACTCTAAATCTGTATCGTGTGCACACAAAAAGAACATTTAAGAAAATCAGAAAAGCTTTTAAAGTTTAAAATTGCACCATCCCATGGTACCAGAAAGTTCTGCTTTTGCATTTCTCTTTCATTTCCTTGCATCTGGTTTGAGTTGCGCTCCGAGCCAGTTGTGATAAAAACAGCCTTTGAAATGTGCAGCCGCTCGATTAAGATTCAAGAGAAGCTGCAGCTCCGGGAAACAAACGTGTGTTCGTTCAGACTGTGCTGATGGCGCTGTCGTCCATTTTGTTGTAGGACGTTCTAACATGTGGTTAGCATATTGTTCTGACCCGAGGGCCCGGCCCACTTGTTGCTCATAAATGCTCCGGCAGATTAGAACATATTGCAAATGTTTTGACGACTGAAGCAACCGCTGCTTGATTAAACCAAAGAAATACATCCAGGATCCTCCAGACTGCATTATGTCCAGCTCTGTGTCTGTCTCTGTCTGTCTATGTCTGTCTGTCTATGTCAGTCTTTCTCTGTCTTCTCTCTCTTTCTCGCCCTCCATCTCTGTCTCTTTTAGGCAGCCATCTTGGATTATAGATTTTCATCATGAATGTAGAACAACTCTATCTCAGCTACATTTGTATTCAGTAGTTGTTTGCTGCTGAGGCGGCCATCTTGAATCAAAATGACTCCAAATGTTCATCAGTTCGTGTGATGATACTTCCTGTGAGTTTAAACAAATCCAACAGTGAGTTTGTCTTCAGGGACCTCTACAATCTGTCACGTGACTTGACAGCAGCAGTTAGTCTCTTAGTCATTACCTATGGGGACATATTTGTTAGCAAAATACGTTGCCATGGTAACTCCACTTGCCAATAAAGGTAATGGCTCCCTTTTTGATACCAAGCCTGTCGTTCTGATATAATGTTTGTGGGGGTCCACGTTGTGGTTCGGACCACATGAATGGAGGTAGAAATCAAAAAGTCATCAAAAAGATTTTGTAATAAACTTGACAAACTAGCAGAGCTTTAAAGGTCCACTGACATGATTTTTTTACTATTCATAAAATTGCTCAAAATATATATATTTTATCATTTAAATATGTTCGTTTTTGCAAACAAAATGATAAATCACTTTAATTTTGCTTTAAAAGTGATTTTGAACTTCAAGCCGTGTTTAATCATGGGAAATCCGATTACACACGAACGCACCATCTGTGATGTCACACCGGGCAGAGCTCTGGGCTTGTCACAGTGCGCAGGTATGAGCAGCTCGACATGAAGGAAGTCTGATACAGAATCAGACCTAAATTAGATCCTGTTGTTTCTTGTTCCATCACCCAAACTATTTTCTGCTTCCCAAAATGAAGACAAATAGCTCAAATCTTCACATAGATTGATAAATTTGTCCAGTTTTAAATTGTCCGCTATTAAAGAGACCAGAGCCCTCTGCCCAGTGTGACATCACATATGGTGCGTTCGAGTGTAATCGGATTTCCCATGATTGAACACGGCTTGAAGTTCAAAATCACTTTTAAAGCAAAATTAAAGTGATGTATCATTTTGTTTGCAACAACAAACATATTTAAATTATAAAATATATATATTTTGAGCAATTTTATGAATAGTAAAAAATTCATGTCAGTGGACCTTTAAGATTTAAGATGTGGCACCTGACGGTCCTTCAAAGTCTACCGGTACTCTTTTTTCACACTTGTGTTGATACAAAACCAGATCTGTTGTATGTGCAAGAGGCTCATTGTTGTGTAATTTGACAGCAAACACTTCTTGGCAGCAGTAACTCTGACACCTTGGCTTCAGCAGAGCCAGAGGTTTAACGGATATCATGCCAGCACCAAGAGAAACATGATCAGCACCGGAGCAACGCTGCTAATTCTCTAAACACAATCACAAGTTCTTCATCTTGAAGTCATTAAAATGCTGTTTTATGTACCGGTATACAATATTACAGAGTGGTTAGAAGTTGAGTTTTTAAATTTAGTTGTCCCGGGTCTTTCTGATGTTTTGTTGCTTGCTACTTTAATTTACTTTTTTATTTTGACAATGTGCTAAATTTCAACCACAGTGAATAAAATGGAATCTAAAGGAGTCTGCACTATGAATGGCTGAATAAATACAATGTTTAAATAATTGCCAAATAAAATGAGATACTAATAAAAAAGGATAAAAAGTTATTTGTGGGGGGGGGGTACACTAAAGTATGTGGAGCATTCTGTTGATTGCAACAACTTTCACAAGATTGGAGATGGCAGAGTTTAGCATAATGGTATTCTACGAGTGGCACGGTGGCTCAGTTGGTGGAGCAGTTGCCTCTCTGCAAGAAGGTTGCTGGATCAAATCCCAGCCAGGACCTTTCTGGGTGGAGTTTGCATGTTCTCTCTGAGCTGCGTGGGTTTTCTCCAGTTTCCTCCCACAGACCAAAAACATGCATGTTAGACTGATGGTGACTCTGAATTGTCCCCAGGTGTCTGTGATGGACTGGAGACATGTCCAGGTGTCTCTGTGATGGACTGGAGACATGTCCAGGTGTCTCTGTGATGGACTGGAGACATGTCCAGGTGTCTCTGTGATGGACTGGAGACATGTCCAGGTGTCTCTGTGATGGACTGGAGACATGTCCAGGTGTCTCTGTGATGGACTGGAGACATGTCCAGGTGTCTCTGTGATGGACTGGAGACATGTCCAGGTGTCTCTGTGATGGACTGGAGACATGTCCAGGTGTCTCTGTGATGGACTGGAGACATGTCCAGGTGTCTCTGTGATGGACTGGAGACATGTCCAGGTGTCTCTGTGATGGACTGGAGACATGTCCAGGTGTCTCTGTGATGGACTGGAGACATGTCCAGGTGTCTCTGTGATGGACTGGAGACATGTCCAGGTGTCTCTGTGATGGACTGGAGACCTGTCCAGGTGTCTCTGTGATGGACTGGAGACATGTCCAGGTGTCTCTGTGATGGACTGGAGACCTGTCCAGGTGTCTCTGTGATGGACTGGAGACCTGTCCAGGTGTCTCTGTGATGGACTGGAGACCTGTCCAGGTGTCTCTGTGATGGACTGGAGACCTGTCCAGGTGTCTCTGTGATGGACTGGAGACCTGTCCAGGTGTCTCTGTGATGGACTGGAGACCTGTCCAGGTGTCTCTGTGATGGACTGGAGACCTGTCCAGGTGTCCCTGTGATGGACTGGAGACCTGTCCAGGTGTCTCTGTGATGGACTGGAGACCTGTCCAGGTGTCTCTGTGATGGACTGAGACTGTCCAGGTGTCTCTGTGATGGACTGAGAACTGTCCAGGTGTCTCTGTGATGGACTGAGAACTGTCCAGGTGTCTCTGTGATGGACTGAGAACTGTCCAGGTGTCCCTGTGATGGACTGAGAAATGTCCAGGTGTCCCTGTGATGGACTGAGAAATGTCCAGGTGTCTCTGTGATGGACTGAGAACTGTCCAGGTGTCCCTGTGATGGACTGAGAAATGTCCAGGTGTCCTGTGATGGACTGAGAAATGTCCAGGTGTCTCTGTGATGGACTGAGAAATGTCCAGGTGTCCCTGTGATGGACTGAGAAATGTCCAGGTGTCTCTGTGATGGACTGAGAAATGTCCAGGTGTCTCTGTGATGGACTGGAGACATGTCCAGGTGTCTCTGTGATGGACTGACAACTGTCCAGGTGTCCCTGTGATGGACTGGAGACATGTCCAGGTGTCTCTGTGATGGACTGGAGACATGTCCAGGTGTCCCCTGCTCCTCGCACAGATGACAGATGATGAATGATAGATGGACATGGGCACCAGTGACCTCCGCGAACCGAAAAGGAAGAAGTGGGTAAAGATAATGGATGAATAGTTGGACGGTTGGTTGTATGGATAGATGATTGATTGATGGTTGGTTGGATGGAGGGATGGATGGAATGTTACAGTATATTGTGGGTGTACTTTCATTGAGCTGACATCAGAAGAACAATGGTTTCTCCAGGAGAGAAGAAGCCAGAGGTTCTCAGCAGACAACCTGGATGCACCATCACCTCCAGATGCACCATCACCTCCAGATGCACCATCACCTCCAGATGCACCATCACCTCCAGATGCACCATCACCTCCAGATGCACCATCACCTCCACATCTGTGTCTGTTAACAAACTGTCTCATGAACAAGTGGACACGTTCTACTGGATGTTCCAACAAGTGATTCATGTTTGGAGACAACATGGCTGCCGCAGCTGATGGACAGTGTTCTAAAGTTACTGGAGGACCCTTTTAGGAACTGAGAAGTTTGTATTGAAGATCTGAAGGGCCTCCAATGAGCAGCATGACACCGTGCACTCACCGTGCATGATGTTCAGGGAGTGGCCAACTGTTGTTTTCTTCAGTGTAATGAGCTGCACACAAACACGAAGACATCCTGAGCACCTGGGATTGACCTCCAACTACAAGGTGGCTTGGTTTCAGCGTCTCCTTGGCACAGTTCACTCAGGAGTTCTCAGGTTCTCCTGTGTCCTCACATGAACTGCTACCTGATGCCACGCTTGTCTTTGTCTTGGACATCGTTCTACCTCTGATCAGAAGTTGTCATTACTCCAGGCCTTCTTCTTCCCTCTGGAAACGATGTGTGCAACAGGAGAAGCCGACGCCTCCAGCGTGTGGGAACACCGAGAGACTTGGTTTCATTATTCACCACTGACTGAAGAGTTATTGTGCTAACAGACTACAGCCGCCTGAAGTTTTGTCCTGACCTGCCTGAGACCTGCCTGAGCACAAAGGACAAACGAGTGTGACGAGAAGGGATTCTACAAACAGCAACATTTAGGTTCAACTTCACCCAGTTGTCATTCACAGCACGTGGTCCAGGAGGTGGAACAAAATTGTGTACTCAGGGTCCCAGTTACCTCCAATAACATCAAAAATATAAAGTGTAAAAAAAATAAAAATGTATTAGTAAGTACTAATAAACAGTATTAATAAGTACTAATAAACGGTATTAAGAAGATCTAACAAATGAACAAAGAATACAGTATACTAGTAGTACAAAAACAACAGGCCAAAAACAGCTGCACGAACATGAGTCTGAGCATCATGGAGTCGAACACCAAACACTAGGAACCCAGATGAAATGAACTGTATCAACAAATACTAGGAACCCAGATTAAATGAACTGTATCAACAAATACTAGGAACCCAGATGAAATGAACTGTATCAACAAATACTAGGAACCCAGATGAAATGAACTGTAACAAACAATAGGAACCCAGATGAAATGAACTGTAACAAACACTAGGAACCCAGATGAAATGAACTGTAACAAACACTAGGAACCCAGATGAAATGAACTTTAACAAACAATAGGAACCCAGATGAAATGAACTGTAACAAACACTAGGAACCCAGATCACATGAACTGTAACAAACACTAGGAACCCAGATCACATGAACTGTAACAAACAATAGGAACCCAGATCACATGAACTGTAACAAACACTAGGAACCCAGATCACATGAACTGTAACAAACACTAGGAACCCAGATGAAATGAACTGTAACAAATACTAGGAACCCAGATGAAATGAACTGTAACAAATACTAGGAACCCAGATGAAATGAACTGTAACAAACACTAGGAACCCAGATCACATGAACTGTAACAAACAATAGGAACCCAGATCACATGAACTGTAACAAACACTAGGAACCCAGATCACATGAACTGTAACAAACACTAGGAACCCAGATGAAATGAACTGTAACAAATACTAGGAACCCAGATGAAATGAACTGTAACAAACACTAGGAACCCAGATGAAATGAACTGTAACAAACACTAGGAACCCAGATGAAATGAACTGTAATGAACTCTAGGAACCAGATCAAATGAACTGTAACAAACACTAGGAACCCAGATGAAATGAACTGTAACAAACACTAGGAACCCAGATGAAATGAACTGTAATGAACTCTAGGAACCAGATCAAATGAACTGTAAATGAACTGTAATGAACTCTAGGAACCCATATGAAATGAACTGTAACAAACACTAGTAACCCAGATGAAATGAACTGTAATGAACTCTAGGAACCAGATCAAATGAACTGTAAATGAACTGTAACAAACACTAGTAACCCAGATGAAATGAACTGTAATGAACTCTAGGAACCAGATCAAATGAACTGTAAATGAACTGTAACAAACACTAGTAACCCAGATTAAATGAACTGTAATGAACTCTAGGAACCAGATGAAATGAACTGTAAATAAACTGTAATGAACTCTAGGAACCCATATGAAATGAACTGTAACAAACACTAGTAACCCAGATGAAATGAACTGTAATGAACTCTAGGAACCAGATCAAATGAACTGTAAATGAACTGTAACAAACACTAGGAACCCAGATGAAATGAACTGTAACAAACACTGGGAACCCAGATGAAATGAACTGTAACAAACACTAGGAACCCAGATGAAATGAACTGTAACAAACACTAGGAACCAGATCAAATGAACTGTAAATGAACTGTAACAAACACTAGGAACCCAGATGAAATGAACTGTAACAAACACTAGGAACCCAGATGAAATGAACTGTAACAAACAATAGGAACCCAGATGAAATGAACTGTAACAAACACTAGTAACCCAGATGAAATGATCTGTAACAACCACTAGGAACCCAGATGAAATGAACTGTAACAAACACTAGGAACCCAGATGAAATGAACTGTAACAAACACTAGGAACCCAGATGAAATGAACTGTAACAAACACTAGTAACCAGATGAAATGAACTGTAATGAACTCTAGGAACCAGATCAAATGAACTGTAAATGAACTGTAACAAACACTAGTAACCCAGATGAAATGAACTGTAATGAACTCTAGGAACCAGATGAAATGAACTGTAAATGAACTGTAATGAACTCTAGGAACCCATATGAAATGAACTGTAATGAACTCTAGGAACCAGATCAAATGAACTGTAAATGAACTGTAACAAACACTAGTAACCCAGATGAAATGAACTGTAATGAACTCTAGGAACCAGATCAAATGAACTGTAAATGAACTGTAACAAACACTAGTAACCCAGATGAAATGAACTGTAATGAACTCTAGGAACCAGATGAAATGAACTGTAAATGAACTGTAATGAACTCTAGGAACCCATATGAAATGAACTGTGACAAACACTAGTAACCCAGATGAAATGAACTGTAATGAACTCTAGGAACCAGATCAAATGAACTGTAAAAGAACTGTAACAAACACTAGGAACCCAGATGAAATGCACTGTAACAAACACTAGGAACCCAGATCAAATGAACTGTAACAAACACTAGGAACCCAGATGAAATGAACTGTAACAAACACTAGGAACCAGATCAAATGAACTGTAACAAACACTAGGAACCAGATCAAATGAACTGTAAATGAACTGTAATGAACTCTAGGAACCCATATGAAATGAACTGTAACAAACACTAGTAACCCAGATGAAATGAACTGTAACAAACACTAGGAACCCAGATGAAATGAACTGTAACAAACACTAGGAACCCAGATGAAATGAACTGTAATGAACTCTAGGAACCAGATCAAATGAACTGTAAATGAACTGTAACAAACACTAGGAACCCAGATGAAATGAACTGTAACAAACACTAGGAACCCAGATGAAATGAACTGTAACAAACACTAGTAACCCAGATGAAATGAACTGTAATGAACTCTAGGAACCCAGATCAAATGAACTGTAAATGAACTGTAACAAACACTAGGAACCCAGATGAAATGAACTGTAATGAACTCTAGGAACCAGATCAAATGAACTGTAAATGAACTGTAACAAACACTAGGAACCCAGATGAAATGAACTGTAACAAACACTAGGAAACCAGATGAAATGAACTGTAACAAACACTAGGAACCAGATCAAATGAACTGTAAATGAACTGTAATGAACTCTAGGAACCCATATGAAATGAACTGTAACAAACACTAGTAACCCAGATGAAATGAACTGTAATGAACTCTAGGAACCAGATCAAATGAACTGTAAATGAACTGTAACAAACACTAGGAACCCAGATGAAATGAACTGTAACAAACACTAGGAACCCAGATGAAATGAACTGTAACAAACACTAGTAACCCAGATGAAATGAACTGTAATGAACTCTAGGAACCAGATGAAATGAACTGTAAATGAACTGTAACAAACACTAGGAACCAGATGAAATGAACTGTAAATGAACTGTAACAAACACTAGGAACCAGATGAAATGAACTGTAAATGAACTGTAACAAACACTAGGAACCAGATGAAATGAACTGTAACAAACACTAGTAACCCAGATGAAATTAACTGAAGTGAGCAGTCTCCAAGTTGTGCTTTATTTTCAGTATTAAATATTAAATGTGCAAGGAGGACTCTGAACCCTGCAGAGCAAGGAGACATGTCAGGTAGGTTCTTCTCACTTGAGGGTTCATTAATCTAGTATCTTTTCTTACAGCAGGCGATGAGGAGCAAGGTGAGGAAGATGGTCAAAGAGCTTCCAGCACGATGGCTGAAGAGGAAGCAGACGTGGCAGCCAAGTGGTTGGATGGCTGAGAGACGGCTGAGGTGTTCCACAGGGTTTGGTGAAGGATCTGAAGAGACTCAGGCGTGGAGACTGAAACACAAAGAAAGTACTAGGTAAGTGAAGTACTGAAACACAAAGAAAGTACTAGGTAAGTGAAGTACTGAAACACAAAGAAAGTACTAGGTAAGTGAAGTACTGAAACACAAAGAAAGTACTAGGTAAGTGAAGTACTGAAACACAAAGAAAGTACTAGGTAAGTGAAGTACTGAAACACAAAGAAAGTACTAGGTAAGTGAAGTACTGAAACACAAAGAAAGTACTAGGTAAGTGAAGTACTGCTGCTGAGCACACGAGGCTCATTCATCCAACCTTTGTCTGCAGGTCAGTGTCATTGAGCCTCCACGACTCACCTGGTTCAACAAAACAGACGAGGAACAGTCAAATCAAATGAAACGTAAATTAAAGAAGTGATCCAAGACTAAATTAAAAACATTATAGAGAGATGTGAAATAATAAAAACAGGAACGTGTTTGCCATGAAGGTCCAGCTTCAGGTCTTTTTCAGGACACAGGAGACGGGCCTGACGTTGTCCTGGCTCCCACCAGGGCAGCGGGTCGCAGGTGACTGGACTGTTTCACTGGGCTCAACACCAGGATCAGTTGTTCCACCACACAACGACCACGGAGCTCTGCATGGTCCAACACTTGACCAGAACCATGGGAAACTGATGGGCGTGTGAAGGTTTACAGAGTGCAGAACATCTGGCTCTCTCTGCTGGTCAGCCAGAAATCAGACATTTGATTTGATTTTGATTTGATGTTTATTCATTCATTTTAAAAGAACAATACAAGACAGTTTCATCAGATACAAGATTACAAGTAGGATAAAATGAAGGGAGCAGAAAGAAGATGAAATCTTATTATATCTGCCCCTATTTCACAGTTTGTTCAACCAATGATAACTTTCAAGCAACATCACAGAATGAATAGTTCTACCTATTTTCCTAACTGTAATACACAAACTACATCACAAAATGAATAATTCTACTTAATTTTCCTGACTGTAAAACATAAACTAGATCACAAAATGAATAATTCTACTTAATATTTCTAACTGTAATACACAAACTACATCACCCATAATTCTAATTAATTTTCTAATTCTAATTTTTTTTTTTTTTTTTTTTTTTTATAATTTTATTTAATTTTCCTATTTTTTTTTTTTTATTAATTTTCCTAACTGTAATACACAAACTAGATCATAAAATGAATAATTCTACTTAATTCTACTTAATTTTTCTAATTGAAATACACAAACTAAAAGATGGCACAACATCAAGATGTTCACAAAATGAATAATTCTACTTAATTTTCCTAATTGTAATACACAAATTCATCACAAAAATGAATAATTCTACTTAATTTTTCTAACTGTAATACACAAACTGCTTCATAAAATGAATAACTCTACTTAATTTTTCTAACTGTAATACACAAACGTACCGTACATCATAAGTACAACATAATTGTAATACACAAACACGCAAGATTACATCATATATAGTTTTTGAGCAAGTCCTTTTTGACCTTTTTCTTAAATGTATACATTGATTTTTCATTTTTAACATCACTCTCCAGAGCATTCCACAATCGAATTCCCTGAATTGAGGTAGACCGTCCTTTTAAGCTGGTTCTGAATTGTGGTTTGATGAATATCTCTGTCCCTTTGAGATTGTAATAACTTTGTCTTTTTATAAAATTTCTTTGGATATTTAAAGGTAATGTGTTATTATGAGCCCTATACATAATTGATAAAATACTATATTCTACCAATTCCTGGAATTTCAATAAGTTTAGTTGAATAAACAAGGTGTTTGAAGGGTGAGTGAAATGTTTTCTGGTGATTACTCTTACAGCTCTCTTTTGTAAAATAAAAACAGGCTTTGTAATAGTTTTGCATGCTTTTCCCCAAACCTCAATACAATAGATTAAATGTGGAGCAATGATTGTGTTATACAACATATGTAAAGCTTTATCAATTAAAAAATCCCTGACTTTATACAGTACTGCAATTGCTCTAGCTAGTTTTTTTTTAATAGAATTTACATGATGTTTCCATGTCAGTTTGTCATCAATGATAACACCCAGAAACTTCACTTCACTCACTTTACAGATCACAACATCTTCAATTTCAAATGGATCGTCATCAACAATTCCCTTTTTGTTACTGAAAATCATGTAGTTAGTTTTATCTAAATTCAAAGATAATTTGTTTAATTTAAACCAAGTTTGTATTTTTATAAATTCTGTTTTCATCATATCCAAAATCTGTTTTATGTCATTACCCGAACTGAAAAAAGTGGTGTCATCGGCAAAAAGAACACATTTAAGTAGTGCTGACACATTTACCAAGTCATTCACATATAAAATAAACAACTTTGGTCCAAGCACAGAACCCTGAGGAACTCCACAAGTGATATCACGGAGGTCAGATCTAACATCATTTATTTGCACAAACTGTTTCCTGTCCTTCAAATAGCTAGATACCCACTGTAATGCTGGTCCTCTAATACCATATTTATTTAGTTTTTCAAGGAGAATGGTGTGGTCAATGGTATCAAATGCTTTTTTTAGATCAACAAAAACACTAACACAGTACTGTTTATGATCGACAGCATTAGTTATTTGTTCCATTAATTCCATGAGAGCCATTGACGTAGAGTTTTTTTCTCTAAACCCATATTGACTGCTACTTAAAATGTTTTGTTTATCAATGAATTGATCCAATCTGGACACAAATAGTTTTTCTAGAATCTTTGAGAACTGTGGTAATAAGGATATTGACATCTTGTTTCATCCTCAACTGGTTGAGAGTTATCTCAGACTGTTGAAACATTCCCACAGAAAAACTGAGCTGTCCTTTAAAGCTCATCAGAAAACAAGCACGTTGGCGTGATAACGTTTGGAATCAGGATTCTTCTCAAATCTCACTTCCTGGACGCTCCAACCGCCCGGACGTGATGGAATCTCACTGTGGTTATCCAGAAATGAAATTCCAGAAATGATCATGGTCTCCTCATCATAAAGAGGTTCATGTTGTTCCTGTGGTCAGCTGCTGCAGCACACGAGCATGTGTCACCAAAACATCTGCTTCAACATGAGAACTACTGGATCAGCCGCCGCTGGAGGTGCACGCATGTCACGTTTGGTGTGTCTGTTGTCAAAACGTAACCAGTTTGATGAAATCTACAGAAATGAATTGTTGCAGGTACGTCTACGACTGATCCACTTTTCAAGTCAGTCCAGTGCAAGATGGCCGATCGATCTTAGCCCACCCAAAAACAGCTGTAATTTACTCATTTGACGTATGTTGAGACATATTTCATTATTGTTGTTCACAACACATACATTCCTCTGAGCTGTTACATTTCACTTCGTCTTGTTTCTAAGTTTCACCTAAACGGCTCAAGATGAGAAGTGGAGGAGGCTCCTCTGACCCTTGGCTCAGGGACGTGTGTGTGTGTGTG
>JBBPBX010000884.1:65778-84362 GCA_038048925.1 Garcialebias charrua
TTTTTTCCTATTCCTAAGCCCTCCTCTAAATTTATTTTATTTTATTTTGTTATTATTATTGTATTTTGCAAGAAAAACAACATAATAAGCCCTCCGGTCACATACCAACACTACATTCCCCACAATGCAACAGTAGTAGTAGGGGTGGGGCCAATCCGATCCGGAGTCGTGTCTCAACCCAGAGTAATAAGACCCGCCTCCCATTCAGGAAATCCATTTCAGTTTGCAGCCAGCTACAGCGTGAGGACTGAGTGAGTAGCACTGTAGCTAACAGCTAGCCAACTTTTCATGGTAACATGTCCGCTGTGTGGAAGTATTTTACACTAAACACAGAAAGACAGCAACGTGCAATGTCTGCAGAGCCATAGCGCCACATTAAACTGCAGTCAAGTTAGTTTTACGTCACTGAGCTGAAACAGGGAGACCGACCGCGGCCAGCTGCGTCCAGTCCGACCCGCTGTCTGACCGTCTCGTAGGAGGGACAGGCGGAGAGCGGCTGACCAAAATCAGAGCGCCCGCCCCGGATTGAACAAGAAAAACACACCGCTGAAGCCACGGAGCTCAAATGTTCACCGAGAAGTTTCTAAACTTCATCATAACTAATGACCAACAGCTGTCAGCTGTAGAAAATGGAAGGATTTTGCAAATTGATACTTGCAGCCAACAGGATTTTTTTTTTTTTTTGGCTTTTCCCTGCGTTAGGGGTCACCACAGCGATCTAGTCACACAAAGATTTGGCAGTTGTTTTTACGACGGATGCCCTTCCTGACACAACCACAGACCACCAAGCAACCACAGCCCTCTGTGTGGAGCAGAGAGCTGATATCTAGGGTTCCCGGGGGAGCAGATGGTGTGGGTTAAGGGCCTTGCTCAAGGGCCCAGAGTGGGGCAGATGAGGGTGGAGACAAGTGTGACCGCTTCACCTATCCCACCCAAACAACAGCTATCAGGGGCTTGAACCGGCGATCTTCCGATCACAAGCGCACCTTCTTAACCTCTGCGCCACCACTCCCACACTTGCAGCCAACAGTAAACAATCATATAAAAGCATATTAATTAAAAATCACAAGACAAAACATAAACAGCTACATTATAAAACAATGTAAAATACTAAAGGCAGGAACATGTCTGTGTTGATTTATGCAAAGAACTTAGCAGATTTAAAGCTATTTAATATTTTATTTAATTCATTTATTCATTCATTTAAAAGAGATGAAATAAAACAAATTCATCAAAAAAGAAAACATTTAATGAAAAGAGTGCAGAAAGAAGAAAAAATATTCTTATATCACCCCATTAAAATAAACATTGAACCAGTCCGGCCATTGGCTTGTAGCAAATTAGTTTTTTTGGCCCTCTTTGACTTTGACACCCCTGGCTTATGCAATAGGGAGCACATCGCCCGTCCATCATCTCTCCATAATGGATATATGTCCGATCTTCTAACTTCCTTTGCTGCATAATGTACATTGCATTTATTCTAGCGTTAGGTAAATGTATCTTGAAGGAAAATAGCACTTAAATAAAAGTCCAACAAGAATATTCATTTAGAATTAAAAATAACTCACCCTGAACTACCATAATAGATATAATGTATGTAATAACCAATCAAGTTGCTCCTGTCCAATAAAAGCGTACAAATGAAGGGGAAATAAAACTCTATCCAGACTTTAAGTAAGTTTAGGGTCTGGTTCACAGAGTATGGAGTTAAATTTGTTTCACAATTAGTCAATGAAAAAAAAACTAACCTCAGTTAAGTAAAATAAAATTGTAATCAAAACTTTTGCAATTGTAATGATTTCTTTTCTTTTTAAACAAAAACTTTTGTTTAAAAAAAACTTTTTTTAAATTAAATAACTAATTTTTCTCTCGTGAACTTCAAAGTCAAAGTCAAAGTCAACTTTATGGTCAGAACTGCAATATGTACAGGACATACACAGGATTGAAATTGCATTTCTCTCAGTCCCTCGGTGCAACAGTAACCAAAAAACTTAAAAAGTTATTTGCAAAACATAAACTTTTATTTGCACACATCAGAAAATCAGAAATCATTTTTTGCTATTTTAGGCTCTGCCACGACGTCATGTGAGAATCGCAAGCAAAACTTTGAATGACAAACAAAAACTTAGAATAGCAAGCAAAGATTTCTGACATGCACAAATAAATTGGTTTTGCAAATAATTTTTTCACGTCATGAGACAAAAATTTGTGATTTTAATTTTAAAAAAAGTTAATCGAGAAGGATGTGCCAATCATTCACAGTGAGGTCATTGACATTTTTCGAGACATGACCAACAGAAAACTGCTGCTGTGAACAGAAGAGAACAAAAATAGCAAAAATGCTTAAAAGTTGGAAGTTTGTTTTTAAACAGTTCACCATGATGGAAAAGAAGATTTTGGATCTTAGATTCAGTTTGGGGGAAAAAAAGAAAGGCAAGAGACAGAAATAAATAAGAGACATTGGCCTCCACTCAACACAGAGAAGATGAGACAATGAGGAAAAAAGAGAAACTGACAAGAAAAAAGAAGAGGAAAGATTGAAGAAAATGTAGGTACTTACCATACCATACCATACCATTTTATTTATAAAGCACTTTAAACAGGAACAAGTCCACACCAAAGTGCTGGACAAACAAACACGCAACAGGCAACACATACAATGAAGTACAACACGAAAAACATAAAAACATTGCAGATCATAAATCAAACGATCCAGTACACATCAGCTGGCATTGAAAGCGATGGAGTAGTAGTGAGTTTTTAACCGGGATTTGAAAACCGAGAGGGAGGGGGCCTGTTTGATGAGCAGCGGTAACTCGTTCCAGAGTCTTGGGCCTGCTACAGAGAACGCTCTGTCACCCCTGCGCTTAAGGCGAGTTTCTGGAACTATTAAGAGCACCTGATCCTCTGACCTCAAAGCACGTGGAGGGACATATGGGTGTATCAGATCCGAGAGATAGGCGGGGGCGAGACTGTTCAGCGATTTGTAGACATACATGAGAATTTTGAATTGGATTCGAAGATGAACCGGTAGCCAGTGAAGGGAGGCCAAGACTGGTGTAATGTGCTCTCTTTTGCGTGTGCTGGTTAAAAATCGGGCAGCTGCGTTCTGAACCAGTTGTAATCGTGCAATGGTGGCTTGACTGACGCCAAACAGAAGTGAATTGCAGTAATCAAGCCTAGATGTAATGAATGCGTGAATCACTGTCTCCAGGTGCTTTTTGGATAATATGGGCTTCAGCTTAGACAGACGCCTCAGCTGGAAAAAACAGGATTTGACAATCATGTTTACATGACTGTTGAGTTTCATGGAAGGATCCATTATCACTCCCAGATTTTTGACTTTTTGTTTTTCGGACAGGGGTAGAGCAGACAGGTCAATGCAGTGGTTTGAGGTTGTGTCATTGGGAAGGAACAATATGGCTTCAGACTTCTTATCATTGAAGCTTAAGAAATTTAAAGCCATCCAGTCCCTGATGTCAGCCAGGCAGTCGAGCAGAGGTTGAATAGAGCCTGTACCATTTTGTCTTAGGGGGAAGTAGATTTGACAGTCATCAGCGTAGAAGTGGAAAGGTATATTGTGTTTCCGGAAGATAGCACCGAGTGGCAGCAGGTATAAGGAGAACAAGAGAGGACCCAGGATGGACCCCTGCGGAACCCCCCATTTAAGAGCCGCCACTGCAGAAGTAAAATCATTGATGGACACACAAAAAGACCTGTCAGAGAGGTAGGATCTGAACCAGTTTAGGGCTGATCCTGAGATGCCCACCCACTGCTCCAACCTAGCAATGAGGATCTCATGGTCGATGGTGTCGAAAGCGGATGTGAGGTCCAATAGGACAAGCAGCACAGAGTCACCAGTATCTGTGGATAGAAAGATGTCGTTAAAAACCTTCAGTAGGGCAGTCTCAGTGCTGTGGAGGGATTTGAAGCCAGACTGGAATAGCTCGGGGATAGCGTGATCCTCCAGGAAGCACTTTAGTTGGGACTCAACTATTTTCTCTAGAAGTTTAGAAACAAATGGGAGTCTGGAGACAGGCCTGAAATTGGATAATACTGACGGGTCGAGGTTTGGTTTTTTCAGGAGGGGTTGAACAGCAGCATGTTTTAATGATTTTGGCACCACACCCGAGGATAGACTGCTATTTACAATCGAGAGAATGGAGGGACCTAGAGTGTGAAAAACCTCCTTTAGAAGCCGAGGGGGGACCACATCGAAGGGGGAGCCAGATGGTTTCAGGCTGCACATGACCTGCTCTAGAGAGGACAGAGAGACTGGTTCAAAATGGTCAAACACAGCAACAGATTGAGGTGGGATGGATGGATCGTGAGATGGAGGAGAAATGAGAGCCCTGGTGGTTGCGATTTTATCTAAAAAGAAATGTTGGAAGTTCTCGCACAGCTCAGTCGAGGCTTCCATGGGTGATTGTTCAGTGAGGTGGAGAACAGAGTTTAGGGTGGAGAACAAAACTCGAGGGTTACGAGAATTTGCAGCAATGATATCAGAGAAGTATTGTGATTTAGCAGTTTTCACTGCTTTCTGATATCGGCGCCAGCTCTCTTTTACCATCTCAAAAGAGACCTGCAGACTGTCTTTTTTCCACTTCCTCTCCACCTTTCGGCATTGCTGCCTCGCAGCTCTGGTAGTGTCATTCAGCCACGGTTCGGCCCTGAGTTTTGGTCTTCTCGTTTTGATAGGCGCTACTTTATCCAAAGTCTTTAAACAAACAGAGTCAAACTGGTTTGTCAGCTCCTCAGTGCTGGAGAGGAACCCCGGGGGCTGAATTAACATGTCATTGTTGTAAACCTCAGTGAAACGTGCGGCAGTTAAATGGTTAACATTCCTGCCTTTACGTGCAGGAATGCATGTTTTAGGATTTACATGGGGGATGGTAAACTGAAAATTCACTGGCCTATGATCTGAGAATACATTGTCTCCTATTTCAAGGTTTGAAACAGTCACATCACATGTTAAAACAAGGTCCAACAAATGTCCACGCTGCTGCGTGGGAGAGTTCACGTGTTGAGTTAAATTCTTCTCAGGACAACACACGTGCAAGTTGAAGTCGCCTGAAATGACGACCCGAGAATATTTAGCTGTAATTTCAGCCAAGAAATCAGAAAACTCGCTGATGAAGTTCTTGGAGCGAGGCGGCCGGTAGACAAGAGCACACAAAGTTACAGGTGAATGTCCGAGTTCAAACACAGTCAGCTCAAAGCTAGAGCAGGAGACTGGAATGGACAGTTGTTTACAGTCAAAAGTTGATTTGAATATTGTTAATAATCCACCACCACGACCTGATGGTCGCGGGTCGTTAAAAAACAAACAGTTTGGTGGTATTATTTCCGTCAGCGCGCTGGACTCACCCGACGACATCCACGATTCTGTGATGCAGAAAAAGTCCAAGTCGTGATCTTCAAAGTAATCCCTGAGGATGAACGTTTTGTTGCAAACAGATCGGGCGTTGACAACACAGAATTTGATGATATCCGAGCTAGCCGCTGATGAGCTGCTAGCAGCTGATGTGCTAACAGCTGGTGGGGGAGCGCGCGTCCGCGGCTCGCTGCCCACAGAGAGCTGCTCCGGCCGCAGATCCCCGTTGTTTTCCTGGTCCGTGCACGCGGGAGACTGGCGATGAGAATCGAGACCATCAGCTGAAGACAGCGAGGCAGAACGCCGGGCTCTGAGCTTCACCAGCCGGCCAGCTCGTGAGCCGCGTTTCTTCCTCCGAGTCGATCGATTTCTCCGTGCAGGCTGGTGCGAAGAGCAGCGGAGGTAAACGGGCAGCTCGTCTCCGAGCAACGGGGGCAGAGGGGGCCTCCCCGATCCCGAGGTACGCTCATACTGGCCCGAATCAGCGACATCCGCGGCAGCAAACCGTAAATCCAGAAGCTGCTTCCGATCATAAACCAGCAGTGTAGTTATGTACACTTACAAATACACTAAGACACAAACAGAGATCTGGGTATAAATTTTGGTGGTCAGTTAGTCTCAGTAGGCTTTTCTCATGGTGATATGCATTAACAATTCAATTTTTGCTTTTGTTTAGTTTTCTTCTGCAGTTCCACGTTAAAGTTTGATGCAGCTCTGCTTTTCTGAATGGACCATCTTCATCTCCACTGCAAGTGTAGCAAACCAGGCAGCTCTTTCTTTCATAGATTACAGTACACTAAAATGTTGCATTGTGCCCTTTTGTAATTTATCATTGTTTATTAAACTCTGAAAGCTATGTGACTTTGTTAATATTCTGTCCTAAAATGCGGTTAGATGTGCCCCCTTTTTTTTGAGCACCTGCCCCCAGTGGTCTCTGCACGCCCCTGCCTTGGCTTCCAGACTCACCTTGAACTGGTTTCTTTAAAGTTGCTCTAAACTTGAATAATGTCTGATGTTGATGAGGGAACTGGTACCCTGAACCCGGTACCTGACCCGGTCAGGAGCAGAACCTGCTGACATGATGAAACTGGTTCTGCCACTTTAGATGATGCAACTTGATCAATCATTCCTGGCTTCTTGGTGCTGCTCAATAATCCAGGTAGATCAATTTAACCAGCTGCATCACTGTGTGGTTTGGTGCATGTACTGCATCCTGCCGCAAGAGCCTCCAGCGCATCGTGAGAGCAGCTGAGAAGATCGTGGGCACCTCCTTCCCCTCACTGCAGGACTTACACAGCAAACGCCTCACTCGGAAAGCCCTCTGCATGGCAGGTGATCCCACACACCCACTACACAGCTGCTTCAGACTGCTGCCATCAGGGAGGAGACTGAGGAGTCTCCAGGCTCGAACCAGCAGACTGAGAGACAGCTCTGTTCATCAGGCAGTCAGGATGCTAAACACTCTGCCTGCTCTGCCTCCCCTCCCATTTGAACTGCCTTAACACAAAAAACTTTCTCACACATTACCACACAACACAAAGATTTTAACACTGGACTCTGTGTCATCAAACGGGTTATTCACTAAACTCTCGGTCATGTGTTCATTCAGTTTGCACTACTTCTCATATTTGCACTAATGTTTGTATTACATTACTGCCTATAGTCATACTACTGTTTACATTCACTGTTTACATTTATTAATACTGTTTACATTTATTACTACTGTTTACATTTACACTACTTTTATCTACACTACTGCAGATACATATACAGCATTCTCTGACTAGCCTTATCTAAGGATGCCAAATGTGCCTTATGTGCCTCACTGCATATGCCACTTTGCCTCTATACCAACATCAACTACCTCATACATATACTGTGTACATTAACTTATATGCTGCTGTGCCACTCTTTGCAAATGTCAATGCTAGAACCTTCAGTTTATTTTATAGATATACTTTTTATACTTTTTATACTACTATGCAAAAACTCAGGACAGTATTACACTTTTATTATTTCATTTTATGCTTATGTTCATTGGGTGTTTGGTGTTTTAGGGGTGTTTGGTGTTTCAGTGTTGGTGTAAATTTTCATACTTTTATACTATTATGAAAAAACTCAGGACAGTGTTACACTTTTTTACTATTTTATGCTTATGTTTATTAAATGTTTTAGTGTTTAGATGGTTACTGTTGCACCGAGGGACTGAGAGAAACGCAATTTCGGTCCTGTGTATGTCCTGTACATATTGCAGTTCTGACAATAAAGTTGACTTTGACTTTTGACTTTGCAGTCTGGTCCTCTGGACGGGTTGAAAAAGAATTGTTGAAACGTTTGTCTTTTATCCAAAGGACTTCTTCAGTCTGAGCTGCTGTATTCAGCTCAGTCTTATAAATAGCACCCTCTCACAGTGGATCAACCAGTTTGCTCATGACAGCCTGAAACCAGCTGCTCACATGATCAAGGAGGACCATCAGCCTAACGATGGATCGTTAGCACCCTGATGGTTGTTTGCTATTCACAGAGGGCTGAGTGATACTAGCAATAACAGCATTGTAAGAGGGGGACAGTTGAACCCGGAGGCCTCCACCTCTGTTTAATGATGGACGGTTTCTTTTCACAAAGATGGCCTCCTTTACTCCTCTCTCAAACCATCGTTCCTCTCTATCAAGGATGTGAACATCTTCATCCCTGAAAGAGTGACCTCTGACCTGGAGATGAGTGTAGACCACAGAGTCCTGACCTGATGATGTTGATCTTCTGTGCTGGTCCATCCTTTTGGCCAGTGGCTGTTTAGTTTCCCTGATATAAGACTGATCACCCTCCTGACACTGAACAGCATACACAATATTACTCTGTTTGTGCCGGTGGACTGGATCTTTGGGATGAACCAGTCTTTAATGTATTTTGTTTATGTTTATTAAATTTGTTCATTTTTTTTACAAAAGAAACACAATACAAGACAATCCCATTAATGATACGTACACAATGTAAAAAAATGAAAGGTAGCAGAAAGAAGAATAAATCTTATTATATCTGCCCCTTTTTTCAAACAATCAGATTAAACAATAATAATCTTTCACCAGCAGTACAAAATGACTAACTCTTTCTAATTTTCTAATACTAATACTAATACATAACTAATAATTGATACAATACACATTATGCTAATTCATATATATTTTTTCAACAAATTCCTTTTGATCATTTTCTTAAATGTAAACATTGACTTGGCATTTTTAACTACATTCTCCAAGCCATTCCATAATCTAATTCCCTGGATTGAGGTAGAACGTCCCTTCAAACTAGTTCTGAATTGTGGTTTTACAAACAACTCTGTCCCCTTAAGATTATAACAACTTTGTCTTTTAACAAAATGCATTTGGATATTTAAAGGTAATGCATTATTTTGAGCCCTATACATAACTGATAAAATATTATAGTCTACCAAATCATGGAACTTCAATAACTTCAGTTGATAAAATAATGTACTTGATGGATGACGGTAATGTTTTCTAGTGATAATTCTTACAGCTCTTTTCTGTAATACAAAAATAGGCTTTGTGATTGTTTTACACGCTTTCCCCCAAACATCAATACAATAGATTAAGTGTGGAACAATGATTGTGTTATACAATGTGGGGTTTAAAAGCCACTGGGACGTTGTGTTTAGAAAATAAACGTCTCAAATGATCTGAAACTCCCTCAACATACGGAACGACCACTGGTCTGGGTCTGGGTTCCTCCTTTTCACCTGATTAGGAGCCAAGATGGTGTAGTGGCAGGGCTTTTGAATTGGGACCCGAAGGACGCAGGTTCGCGCCCCGGCCACTACACACCTTGGGGTGTCTATGAGTGCACACCTAATTCTCCAGCTCCCCGGGCGCTTTCTGGCTGCTCACTGCACCACCTGGTGGTGGTTGGGTTAAATGCAGAGACGAATTTCGTCTGAGTATGGGAAACATACACAGATGACAGACAAGACATTATTATTATTATTATTTCACCTCCTTGGTCATGTGAACAGCTAGTTATAGATGTCAGCAGCAAACTGGTTGATCCACTATGAGAAGGTGCTATTTATTCAAAATACAACCAGAAATATGACCGACCATTTTCACCATATTGCTGTGCGCATTTTACGCACGTGGAGTGCAGTTAGTGGATGTTTTATGACCAAAAAGTGAATACAAAATGATCATTTTTCCGATTTCCTTGAACTCACCACATTTATGAAGCAACCAATCAGAAAGCATTTCAACCATTTTCATTCGTGATTGGAAAAATACTAGCCTGGCCCTCGCCTTCCTGCACAGCTCCGCTCAATTCTCATTTCCCTTCACTGCTCAGTCTGGGACTTCTCTCATAGACAACGATTTCTCCGGTAGATTTTTGACCAGACCAATCAGAGAACAGAAGGGGCGGAGTTTTTGGCCCCTAACCCACGCCCCCACCTGTCCCAGCGCAGCCAGCGAGCAGCCGCATGTTCTCATTCAAAGCGATGCGGACTGTTTTATATGTGACAAATCTATAAATGTCCCCTTCTTAATCCCTTATCTGGAGTTTTCTTTTGTTTTTTTCCCAAAAGTCAAGTGATCGCTCCCTCCTCCCTCCTTCTCCTCCTCTCCCTCCGCTGAGTGAAATGAACAAGGAAATGCCTCAGGTTGTCACGAGAGAATTAAACTCGGGTTTTAAGTTGCTGTCCGAGTCCCATCAGATTTCCTGGTCTTCTGGTGTGTTGGACCAGCGATCCGTGGTTTTATTTTATTTTATTAGGACGTTTTATTATCATATAAACACAGAATATACAATGGCAGCGAGAGAAAATTCAGCAGGAGGCGGAGCTGAAGTCAAGTTCAGCAGACCACGGGGGAGCAGCCATCAGCAGAGGCCACGCCTCCAGCAAGAATCGTTTGTCAATGGAGAAAGTCCAGACCCTAGTCCGAAGCGAAGTGAAGGACAAAGGTCTGGTTTTAACCAGGCTAGAAAAATACAGAAACATGAAGTTTTGGCGATTGTGGGTGAACGAAGCACCGTTGACAGTTCGGACTTTTGCAGGTTTGTTTGGTTTTTCATTATTTAGTGTGCATTAGTGTGTGTGCAGAGTTTGTAGTCGGTTTTTGGTCTGTTTGTCAGAATGAAAGGGGGAAAAAACAGTGAATTTGTGATGGAGATACCGTTTTGACACATTTTGAAAATATTTGTAAAAAAACGCATGGAAAATTGCCCACAATATGATGTAAAAATATGTATTGTATACTAATTCAATTTTTACTAAGTTTGTACACAAGTTCTTAAAATTTACCAATGAAATTTTCATTTTAGGCTGTCAAAATGGTTCGTTCAACATTTTTGTGAATTTCATAGTAAAAATATCAATATTTTTCACACTCTGTTTTTTTTTTTTTTGCTCCAATGTGATAATGCATTTTGTCAAAATGAAACAAAAACTGTAAAATCATGAAGCTTAGGTTGTCCTGAAAATAATGATACCAAACAAGGCAAGGTAAATAGTTTTTATGGTGAACATATAAGGGTAAATTCAAAATTATACCAAAATGGCAATTTAGACCCCAGATTAACTGTGACCTTTTGAATAGATGAAGTATTTGTCCCTGTAAGTCATGTTTAACAGGTGATCAGCAGCGGATACCAAGTGTTTTCCCATATTTTCACTGCACACAGCCGCCATGTGGTGCATTCACTGACCTCATGTAGAAAATATGAGCCAAGCAGCCAGGACTTGTAATCTACAAAGTGTCTCATTCGCAGGAACGCTCAAACTCATTTTCCAAAACCGGCCCTGTCCTGCGCGTCTTTCCCATCCTGCGCGTCACCAAGCCTGTGCCACTCTGATCGGATCTTCCCAATTCGTCATGCCCGGCTCCCCACACTGCGTGACAGATTCCTTCAAACCATCTCCTGCCAGGAGAAATATGTGGACGGAGTTTATTCTTCACCGCAATGTCCGCTAACACAGAGCGCACCTGCAGCTGCGCGCGTAAAACCAACTCGGATCGCCCTGCTGAATGCTCGCTCCATAGCGAATAAAACTTTTGTCCTTGGGGATTTATTCAAGGAAGAAAAACTGGACTTCATGTTTTTGACGGAGACTTGGCAGCGGGAACAGGAATTTATTCATTTAAATGAACTGTGCCCACCAAACTGTTCAGTGTTTGGAACCCCGCGGGTTGCCAGACGAGGAGGTGGACTTGCGCTCATCTATCAGGACTGCTTTTCCTGCAGGCTCATGAAGCCGGATCCTTTCAGCTCTTTTGAACTTCAAATGACTAAGGTTGGAAACATTGATTCATTTTATTGTGTTTTAATTTACAGACCTCCTGGTCCTGCCCGTGCATTTTTAGATGATTTTTCTGAATTTTTATCTTCTGTCATTAAGCTTGAGAAAATTTTAATCCTTGGAGATTTCAATTTTCATATCGATGACTCATCCTGCAATGCAGCATCAGAGTTACTGTCACTCACTGAGGCGTTTCATCTTAAACAGCATGTTTCGGGGCCAACACATAAGAAAGGTCATACTTTGGACCTTGTCTTCTCCTTTGGCCTCATCATTGATCAGCTGAGTGTGGTGGACGTTCCTGTCACTGATCACTGCTGTGTGTATTTTAATTTGTCTTTTAATCTCAACAGTTGTCCTCATAAAGTGATTTCCCAGAGGCGAATTATCAATCAGAAAGCGGTTGAGAAATTCTCAGAATCATTTGAGCCCAGTTGTTTTGTTAATTGCAGTGATGCTGATTCCTTTGTAGAGTCTTTTAATAGACACTGCCTGTCTGTCTTAGATAAGGTTGCTCCTGTAAAGCACAAAATAACCTCTTGTGAAAACGCTTGTCCTTGGAGAAATGAAGAAATTATGTTGTTCAGAAGATCATGTCGTAAGGTAGAGCGTTTGTGGAAATCTACTAAACTTGAAGTCCACAGACTGCACTTAAAGGAGCTGATGTCAGCCCTAAATGAAATGATTAAACAGGCCAGGTCAGCATATTTTTCTAATCTTGTAAGTATAAATAAGAAAAATTCAAAAGTTCTGTTTGATACCATTAATAATATGGTTTCACCTCCACTCCCTCCTGTGCCTGTATTCTCATTAGATGATTGTAACAAATTTTTAAACTATTTTGTAGAAAAGGTTGACAACATCAGGGCAAATGTTAAATCAACTCTTGGTGTCACCCTCAGTTCAGTCCCTTCAGTGAGCTCCTGGTCTTCATTTACACCTGTCACTTTAGAGGACGTGAAGGTTGTTCTAAAACAGATCAAACCTTCCTCCTGTGTGCTAGATGCTGTCCCCGCATCACTGTTTTTAAAGGTGTCAGATAGCATCAGTCCCCATGTAGCAAAATTAATTAACATTTCTCTTTCTACAGGGTCAGTTCCATGTTTTTTGAAACAAACAGTTTTAAATCCGATTTTGAAAAAGCCCAATTTGGACCCCACTGAGCTCTGCAACTACAGGCCAATATCAAAATTACCTTTTCTTGCTAAAATTTTGGAGAAGTTAGTTACTGCACAGTTGAATACTTTCTTGCAAAGTAATAATATTCTGGACAAGTTTCAATCTGGTTTTCGCAAAATGCACTCCACTGAAACTGCCTTATTAAAAGTATCCAATGACATTTTGATGGCTGCAGACTCTGGTCAGAGCAGTGTTTTGATTTTATTAGATCTTTCTTCAGCTTTTGATACAGTCGACCACACAATTCTGATACATCGACTACAACATGAATTAGGATTTTCTGGAACTGTTTTGAAGTGGTTTTCCTCTTATTTGAACAACAGAAAATTTTCAATGTTTGTGAATAACATACAGTCTAAGACCTCTCCGTTAAGGTATGGTGTTCCTCAGGGTTCAGTCTTGGGTCCTATTCTGTTCATTATTTACATCACACCACTTGCAAAGATTATAAATAGCTTCAGAAATGTCTCTTACCATTTCTATGCTGACGACATTCAACTCTACTGCTCCTTCAATGATTCAGAATTACACAAGTTATCTGAATTAGTAAACTGTGTGTCCCAGATTAAGGTGTGGTTAGCCAACAACTGCCTTCAGTTAAATTCTGCAAAGACTGAAACACTGATCATTGCCCCTGAACAGAAAGTTCCTCGGATCAAACAGCATCTCGGTTCTCTGGGCTCCTCTTCTCAGCCGAGCCTCAGAAACCTTGGTGTTCAGTTCGACCAGTCAATGTCTTTGGACAAACATTCAAAGCTTCTGGTCAGAAACTGCTTTTATCACCTGAGGAACATTTCTAAACTGAGGGCAATTTTATCCAAATCTGACCTGGAGATGATTATTCATGTTTTTATCTCTTCTCGTTTAGATTACTGCAATTCACTTTTTACTTGTTTTAATAAGTCTGCTGTCGCTCGTGTCCAGTTGGTCCAGAACGCTGCTGCGAGGCTTTTAACAGGAACTAATAGAAGGTCTCACATCACACCGGTTTTATATGATCTACATTGGCTCCCTGTTAAATTTAGAATTCATTTTAAAATTTTGGTATTAACTTTTAGAGCGTTAAATGGACAGGCCCCCCAATACATCACAGAAATGCTGATCCCCTATTCTCCAGCCCGCACCCTTCGTTCTTCAGCACTGAACCTTCTAAAGGTCCCTAAGACCCGGTTTAAAACTCGGGGTGACCTTTCCTTTCAGGCCGTAGCCCCCCGGCTGTGGAATGCCCTGCCCCTGTCTCTTCGTGTGACCGTCTCTATTGATTCCTTTAAAACCCAGCTCAAGACACTTTTATTCAGACAAGCTTTTAGATAAATGTTTTTATTGAGTGTTTTTATCAATTGTTCTTGTTTTTATCAGCTGTTCTTATTGTTTTGATTAATCAGATTTTACTACAGTAATTCTTCTGTTTATTTTAATTTTTTATTTATATGTTGTACAGCACTTTGTGATTTTATCTGCGAAAAGTGCTATATAAATAAACTTTACTTACTTACTACTTACTTACTTACGTTATTTTCCAGATAAGATGGAGAAGCATTTTTGGACAGTGCAATGAAGTCTGCGCACCGACCCGTCACTGATGACTGTCACAGATGACTGTCACTGATGACTGTCACAGATGACTGTCACTGATGACTGTCACTGATGACTGTCACAGATGACTGTCACAGATGACTGTCACAGATGACTGTCACTGATGAATGTCACAGATGACTGTCACAGATGACTTTCACAGATGACTGTCACAGATGACTGTCACAGATGACTGTCACTGATGACTGTCACAGATGACTTTCACAGATGACTGTCACAGATGACTGTCACAGATGACTGTCACAGATGACTGTCACTGATGACTGTCACTGATGACTGTCACAGATGACTGTCACTGATGACTGTCACAGATGACTGTCACAGATGACTGTCACAGATGACTGTCACTGATGACTGTCACAGATGACTGTCACAGATGACTTTCACAGATGACTGTCACAGATGACTGTCACAGATGACTGTCACTGATGACTGTCACAGATGACTTTCACAGATGACTGTCACAGATGACTGTCACAGATGACTGTCACAGATGACTGTCACTGATGACTGTCACTGATGACTGTCACAGATGACTGTCACTGATGACTGTCACAGATGACTGTCACAGATGACTGTCACAGATGACTGTCACAGATGACTGTCACTGATGACTGTCACTGATGACTGTCACTGATGACTGTCACAGATGACTGTCACAGATGACTGTCACTGATGACTGTCACAGATGACTGTCACAGATGACTGTCACAGATGACTGTCACTGATGACTGTCACAGATGACTGTCACAGATGACTGTCACAGATGACTGTCACAGATGACTGTCACTGATGACTGTCACAGATGACTGTCACAGATGACTGTCACAGATGACTGTCACAGATGACTGTCACAGATGACTGTCACAGATGACTGTCACTGATGACTGTCACTGATGACTGTCACAGATGACTTTCACAGATGACTGTCACAGATGACTGTCACAGATGACTGTCACAGATGACTGTCACAGATGACTGTCACTGATGACTGTCACAGATGACTGTCACAGATGACTGTCACAGATGACTGTCACAGATGACTGTCACAGATGACTGTCACAGATGACTGTCACTGATGACTGTCACAGATGACTGTCACAGATGACTGTCACAGATGACTGTCACAGATGACTGTCACAGATGACTGTCACAGATGACTGTCACTGATGACTGTCACAGATGACTGTCACAGATGACTGTCACAGATGACTGTCACAGATGACTGTCACAGATGACTGTCACTGATGACTGTCACAGATGACTGTCACAGATGACTTTCACAGATGACTGTCACAGATGACTGTCACAGATGACTGTCACAGATGACTGTCACAGATGACTGTCACAGAAGACTGTCACAGAAGACTGTCACTGATGACTGTGACAGATGACTGTCGCTGATGACTGTCACAGATGACTGTCACAGATGACTGTCACTGATGACTGTGACAGATGACTGTCGCTGATGACTGTGACAGATGACTGTCGCTGATGACTGTCACAGATGACTGTCACTGATGACTGTCACAGATGACTGTCACTGATGACTTTCACAGATGACTTTCACAGATGACTGTCACAGATGACTGTCATGGATGACTGTCACTGATGACTTTCACAGATGACTTTCACAGATGACTGTCACTGATGACTGTCACAGATGACTGTCACAGATGACTGTCACTGATGACTTTCACAGATGACTTTCACTGATGACTGTCACAGATGACTGTCACAGATGACTGTCACAGATGACTGTCATGGATGACTGTCACTGATGACTTTCACAGATGACTTTCACAGATGACTTTCACAGATGACTGTCACAGATGACTGTCACTGATGACTTTCACAGATGACTTTCACAGATGACTGTCACTGATGACTGTCACAGATGACTGTCACTGATGACTGTCACAGATGACTGTCACTGATGACTGTCACAGATAACTGTCATGGATGACTGTCACGGATGACTGTCACTGATGACTGTCACAGATGACTGTCACAGATAACTGTCACAGATGACTGTCACAGATGACTGTCACAGATGACTGTCACAGATGACTGTCAAGAGACAACAGAAGAGGTGATTTCATGAGTGAGCTGTGGATTGTGCAACACTTGGACTCTGGTGACAACATCTCTGATCGTCTGATCCAGGAGACGAGTGTGTGACGCTCCACCTTCATGATGTGAGTGTGTGACGCTCCACCTTCATGATGTGAGTGTGTGACACTCCACCTTCATGATGTGAGTGTGTGACGCTCCACCTTCATGAAGTGAGTGTGTGACACTCCACCTTCATGATGTGAGTGTGTGACACTCCACCTTCATGATGTGAGTGTGTGACGCTCCACCTTCATGATGTGAGTGTGTGACGCTCCACCTTCATGATGTGAGTGTGTGACGCTCCACCTTCATGATGTGAGTGTGTGACGCTCCACCTTCATGATGTGAGTGTGTGACGCTCCACCTTCATGATGTGAGTGTGTGACACTCCACCTTCATGATGTGAGTGTGTGACGCTCCACCTTCATGATGTGAGTGTGTGACACTCCACTTCATGAAGTGAGTGTGTGACACTCCACCTTCATGATGTGAGTGTGTGACACTCCACCTTCATGATGTGAGTGTGTGACACTCCACCTTCATGATGTGAGTGTGTGACACTCCACTTCATGATGTGAGTGTGTGACACTCCACTTCATGAAGTGAGTGTGTGACACTCCACCTTCATGAAGTGAGTGTGTGACACTCCACCTTCATGATGTGAGTGTGTGACACTCCACCTTCATGATGTGAGTGTGTGACACTCCACTTCATGAAGTGAGTGTGTGACACTCCACTTCATGAAGTGAGTGTGTGACACTCCACCTTCATGATGTGAGTGTGTGACACTCCACTTCATGAAGTGAGTGTGTGACACTCCACCTTCATGAAGTGAGTGTGTGACACTCCACTTCATGATGTGAGTGTGTGACACTCCACCTTCATGATGTGAGTGTGTGACACTCCACTTCATGAAGTGAGTGTGTGACACTCCACCTTCATGATGTGAGTGTGTGACACTCCACTTCATGAAGTGAGTGTGTGACACTCCACCTTCATGATGTGAGTGTGTGACACTCCACTTCATGAAGTGAGTGTGTGACACTCCACCTTCATGATGTGAGTGTGTGACACTCCACTTCATGAAGTGAGTGTGTGACACTCCACCTTCATGATGTGAGTGTGTGACACTCCACCTTCATGATGTGAGTGTGTGACACTCCACTTCATGAAGTGAGTGTGTGACACTCCACCTTCATGATGTGAGTGTGTGACACTCCACTTCATGAAGTGAGTGTGTGACACTCCACCTTCATGATGTGAGTGTGTGACACTCCACTTCATGAAGTGAGTGTGTGACACTCCACTTCATGATGTGAGTGTGTGACACTCCACTTCATGAAGTGAGTGTGTGACACTCCACCTTCATGATGTGAGTGTGTGACACTCCACTTCATGAAGTGAGTGTGTGACACTCCACCTTCATGATGTGAGTGTGTGACACTCCACCTTCATGATGTGAGTGTGTGACACTCCACTTCATGAAGTGAGTGTGTGACACTCCACCTTCATGATGTGAGTGTGTGACACTCCACCTTCATGAAGTGAGTGTGTGACACTCCACTTCATGATGTGAGTGTGTGACACTCCACTTCATGAAGTGAGTGTGTGACACTCCACCTTCATGATGTGAGTGTGTGACACTCCACCTTCATGATGTGAGTGTGTGACACTCCACTTCATGAAGTGAGTGTGTGACACTCCACCTTCATGATGTGAGTGTGTGACACTCCACCTTCATGAAGTGCATCATTGCAACGTTTTCAGCTCATAATGGAACACATCAACTTGATTTGAGCGCATTGAAAAGAAAAATACAGTTTTTGGGTTTTCAAGCTGAAAGTCACTCAGAGGCTGTGAAGAGTTCTCTCAGTGTCTTCAATGGGATTTTTCTCTTTGTAAATTACGTTGCCATGGTAACATGGAAACACCAATAAAAGTAACATCACGGGGCCGAGCTGGTCATTTTGATCGACCATGTGTGTGTGTGTGTGTGTGTGTGTGTGTGTGTGTGGGGGG